>JASVER010000018.1:10192210-10218220 GCA_030449065.1 Oceanodroma leucorhoa
GGGCAGTCGATTCCAGGTGTACTGGACGCCCCTCCAAGTGAAAGCAAACTGTGGCCTGCACTCTGCCGCCAAAGGGATTGAGAAGAACACATTGGTGATATCAATTGTGGCGTACCACTTGGCTGCCTTTGAGTCCAGTTCATATTGAAGTTCTAGCATGTCCGGCACGGCACCACTCAATGGTGGCGTGACTTCGTTCAGGCCACGATAGTCCACTGTTAATCTCCACTCTCCATTAGACTTTTGCACTGGCCATATGGGACTGTTAAAGGGTGAGCGAGTCTTGCTGATCACTCCTTGTCTCTCCAGTTGACGAATCAGCTTATGGATGACAATCAGGGAGTCTCGGTTGGTGCGATATTGCTGCCGGTGCACCGTTATGGTATCGACACCTGTTGTTCTTCGACCCTCAGCAATCCCACAACAGAAGGGTCCTCTGAGAGACCAGGCAAAGTAGACAGCTGTTTAATTTCCCCCATCTCCAAGGCATCTATACCAAAAGCCCACTGGTACCCTTTTGGGTCCTTGAAATACCCTCTCCTGAGGTAGTCTATGCCAAGGATGCACGGAGCCTCTGGGCCAGACACAATGGGGTGCTTTTGCCATTCATTCCCAGTTAGGCTCACTTCAACCTGCAATACAGTCAGCTCTTGGCATCCCCCTGTTACTCCAGAAATACAGATGGGTTCTGCCCCTTCATAGCTTGATGGCATCAGGGTACACTGTGCACCGGTGTCTACTAGAGCCTTATACTCCTGTGGGCCCGATGTGCCAGGCCATCGAATCCACACAGTCCAGTAAACCCGATTGTCCCTTTCCTCCACCTGGCTGGAGGCAGGGTCCCTCTAGTCCTGGTCATAGTATTCGTTACTCRCTTCTTGTAAATAGGAATCAGAAGTCCCTTTATTAAGATCAGAAGTAGGATCAGCTCTTCTACTCTGCCTGGGGAACTACCCACTGGAAACTGGAGCAGCAGGTTTTCTGGAAGAACCCCCTTTTGTGATTGATTTTCCTTGCAAGTCACATATCCATGCCTCTAGTGTTGAGGTAGGTTTTCCATCCCACTTCSTCATGTCCTSTCTGTGGTCATGCAGGTAAAACCAYGAGGTCGCCCGTGGTATGTACCTACTATATCCTCTTTTTTGAGTGGAGGGACGCTTACTCCTAATCGCCGAGATACTGGTCCGTACAGTTGGGGAGTAGGACATATCTCCTTTGAATTGCTGGAACTCCCAGGACAGTTTCTGCACAGCCGAGACACAGGCCCATAGCGAGGAAGAGAGACTTTCTTCACATTGCCGGAGTTGGCCAGCCAGTTCATCCAACGTTTGTCCCTCTCCGTCTTTCCAGGTCATTACTGTTACTGTTACAACAATGAGTTGGCATGTGACGATGGTGCGCTCTGTACCAACTTCTGTCATGTGGGTTGGGTGCACTTGACTTCATCTGGATCTTTGGGTAACTGCTCGTTGTCCAGGTCATCATAAGTCACCTCCAGCATTGCTAATTCTCTCAGGTACTGGATACTACTCTCCATGGTGGTCCACTTGCCTGCGTGACATACAACATCTTCCTTAAAGGGATACCTTTCCTTCACGCTTGACAGGAAGTTAAGGGCTTGTGCCCCTTTTCCAATTGCTTTGTCAATGCCCCCTTCCCTAGAAAGAGATCCCAGCTGCTTGGCTTCCCTACCCTCTAATTCCAGGCTGCTGTCTCTATTATCCCAGCCTCGGAGCAGTCAGGTGACAATGTGCTCACCTGGGTGACGACTGAAATCTTTCTGCGTATCTCGCAGGGTTTGGGTGGTTTCCATCTTGTTTATGCATTCTTCCTTTTCCTCTTCCTCTTCTTGTGATGCTTATGCTTGTCCTCTTCTTGTGTTTCAGAGTAGCCTGYCTCRTCCACTTTTTTCTCCTTCCCCTTCTTAGTGGGAGTTTCTTCCCTTACTAAATGAGCTGACTTTTGCTTCCAAGATTTCTTCTTGTGTATAGGGGCAACACATACTGGCACAGGTTGGTTCTCTGGTTCATCTGCAGTGCCTGCCACCGGGGTTGGAGTAGCCACAGTGCCTGTCACTTTGTCATCAGAACCAGAGACCTTCTCTTCCCCTTGAGGGTTCTGAATAGTGTTGAACAGGGCTCGGTAGGCATGGGCCAGGCCCCAGCATGCTGCAGTGATTTGTGTTTCTCTGGAACTGCCAGGGTGACAGCATATTTTTTCCAAATACTTTACTAGTTTTTCAGGATTCTGCACTTGTTCAGGGGTGAAATTCCAAAACACTGGAGATGCCCACTGTCCTAGATACTTGCCCATACTATCCCACACACCCTGCCACTCATAACTATCCAGACTCGGGACAGATCTCTGAGTGGTATTCTTAAATAGTTGTTTAACCTTAAACATGACCTGAAACACATTTAGGAGACATAGCAATAGGAACATGCTGGTTTGAACATCCCAAGGATATTCAAAATTCTCAAGAGCTATTGTAACTAGCCTGGAGGAAAAAGGGAAGGTGAAAGAGCAMGGGAAAGTGTCCCCCCTTGTCTCCCTTATAAATTGGCTCTCTGAGGAGAAAAGAAAAGAGTGTAATTATTAATAGTTTCCAAGAGATGGTTCCTGAAGTACGGAGATGATGGCAATGCTGAGTACAAATACCAGATTAGTTTCATGACCAGTAATTTTATCATATCATAAGCCAGTGTTACCCAGTACAGCAAAATACCTTAATCTAGCCCYCAGAGGTGATAAACAGCACAACAGGGAACATATACAGCAAGTAAGGGGTTACTTAACACAGCTCTGAGAACAAGCACAACAACTCTGAGAGCAAATAAATCAACATTGCGACCAGTGACTATTAACCTAACAATGAATGCTTACAACAAATTTGTTTTAACATGCTCTGGTCAGATCTGTTGTTATCTCAACCCTTCGAGCACGACATTGGGCACCAAAAAGTAATTCATTCACTACTTCCCATCTGCAGGCAGGTGTTCAGCCATCTCCAGGAAAGCAAGGCATCATGCTTAATAGTCACTTGGGAAGACAAATGCCATCATTCCGAATGTCCCCCCTTCCTTCTTCTTCCCCCAGCTTTGTATGCTGAGCATGACGTCATATGGTATGGAATATCCCTTTGGTCAGTTGGGGTCAGCTGTCCCAGCCGTGTCCCCTCCCAGTTTCTTGTGCACCCCCAGCCTACTCGCTGGTGGGGTGGGGTGAGAGGCAGAAAAGGCCTTGACTGTGTAAGCACTGCTCAGCAATAGCGAAAACATYCCTGTGTTATCAACACTCTTTTCAGCACAAATCCAAAACAGAGCACGATACTAGCTACTATGAAGAAAATTAACTGTATCTCAGCCAAAACCAGCACAGCTAGTTAAGGATTTTTATTAGTATGATTAGTTGGCTTTTTCTTCAAACAAAACAAGTGTCTTATAAAATAAACTTCTGTCCACTAGGATGGAGAGTGATTGGGAGAGGG
This sequence comes from Oceanodroma leucorhoa, assembly GCA_030449065.1. Lineage (NCBI taxonomy): Eukaryota > Metazoa > Chordata > Aves > Procellariiformes > Oceanodroma > Oceanodroma leucorhoa. The sequence continues at coordinate 10,195,698 of JASVER010000018.1, forward strand.
AGAAAACAATAGTGTTTTCTAAATTCAAGCTGAGATAGATCAACATCCTGGAAAACTACATGCACAATGAGAACATAACAGATGATTTGGCACAAAACATTATAGACTGTTGCCATGTGAGAGGTTCAAGGTTGGATTACCTGTCCAACCTTTCGTAGGAATGCAGTTTTAATAAGCATCTGGGAGGGCAGAGAGAAGAGCAAAGAGAAGCTGGCTGGATTGCTACATAACATTACACATCATCTGGTCTGCTTTTGCATTAGCATCAGCTCTCAAAGAAGGTGTTTGTTTCATCTGCCAGCTGAAAGTAAAATGCAGTGGTTGCCAGCAAGAGTTCATCAGGAAGTTAAAAATTGGGAGCGGTGCGGAGAGACTTAAACAAAAACAAAACTAGAAAAATTTAAAATGAGGGAACTTGATAGCTTTATATCTGAGCTTCAGTAKGTACACGTCTGCAGTATCTTCTGTCTGCAAAGAGAACTACAATATTTCATACAACAATGAACCAAAGCACAGCTRTTGCCCAGAACATTTCTAATGCAGGACACAAAACACCATTCATGAAGTTATAGCAGAATTTCTTATGTGGGCAGAATGACGTTATTCATACTGAAATTCAGCCAAACCAGCTAGAATTATAATCCCTACTACTCTGTAATAGACACCTGTAGTATCGTACCCAGCCAGAGGTTCAGTATTTATTTTCATGTGAAGAACARCTCCTACGAGAAAGTATACCCAAACCTCTGAGAAAGGAACCACTGTTCAATTCAGGCTAACAGGGACAAGGGCCACTAGCCTGGTGCAAACACTGTTTTTTGTATTGCCTGTGTTTTCCTGGGTGGACTTGCAAGAACTGGTCAAGTCCAACCTTTCTAAAACAGAACTGGTGAAACACAGCATAAGGTAGTTAATTTACTAAGGAGTAATTAAGGACATCCTCTCTATGCATTTGTGCAGATAATACATGCCTTAGAAAGTCATGACATAGTCCTGTGAAAAATATAAGGATCTAACCTTCTATGTGATATTTGGAAGGTATTATCTCTTGCATTTGGAAGATATTTCAAAAATAGTGCCTGGGAACTTTAGCATGTATGATTTGGCTTGGAATCAATGAAGTCAGTGGAGACGTACTGAATTATGAGCTGAGGATGTGGGCTGAAACTGTGGCTCTACTGCAGTCGCTAGCAAATAGTCTACTTATTTTAATGAGGCAAGAATTTCATCACTGGATCTCACAATAAATCTAATAATAGGTACTACAATTTTCCCATGTGAAAATACAAATTACTAGATTGGTTATCATCCCCTGCTTATATCTAAATTCTTACAATATCGTCCAAAGAACACATGACTAATCATGCTATTATATTGCTTAAATGGAATATTTGAGGTGTGAAAGTAAAAGAAGAGAGAGAATAAACTCTTAATTTTAAAGGACTATAACTTCCTTTTCATATATTCTATTATTGGATCATATTTCACTATTACTACCAGTGCTATTATTATAGCTAATCATACAATGATTATTTTATTGAATGCTCTTATTAGAATTTCTTAATTTCAGTTATATTTTGACTGCCCCTGGATACCTTTATTCATTTCATCTTATTTTTAAAATAACTATTAAATATTAGAAGGAATCATAAAAGTTCTTTTTGAGAAAAAAAGGCACCCTCTTTTGTCGGCAAGTGATACTGGCTTTCACATAGGTTAGAAGTTAAATTAGCACATGCAGTCTTAATTCTATTGTTAAGCAATGGCTGGAATATAGCTTATGTCATAACATAAGCATACAGGTTTAAGGAATTGTCTGATGGAAATATTAAAGACACCTCCTGACCTAAATTCACATAACCAGTATCCATTGCATTGAAAAGGGAATAAGTATGAAACATATTTTACTACAGCCTTTTCCCACAGCGCTCTTTCATACACCAGCTGAAATCCAGGACAAAATTTCTGTTGACTTCAGCAGTGGGTGAGAGCCACCCTTTGGACTTCAGATGAGGTTTTGCAGTTCCAAAACATGCAGGGTAGTTCTTGGTATTTGAATGCACATTTCTGCAGGTTATTTTGACTTCTGAAAGTTAGAATGTATCAATTTGTGTTAGTGTAGCAGCTCATGAAAAAGTTCTTTCATCAAAAAGCAAGGAAAAAGATTAAATCTTTGAATAAAGTGTAATGTATGTATGTGAAGACTATGTATTCATGAAATGAAATAGATAATGAAAACTGACCTCAGTGTAGTCAAAACAGAGCCTAGTTTATTTTAGAATTTTTTTTATATTACAGAAGTTATACATCCTTTTGAACACACAGTAAGCTAAAGTTTTAATCAAGATTTAACCGGATTTTTACATGCTGGTATTGTATCAGAGAACATTAAATTATTTCATGAAGTCATCTCTATAGAACTAAACAATGCTCTCAGAAAGACTTCACTGAGATCCCTCTTTAAGAGAAAAAATGTCRTAAGGAATTAAAAACTAATGGCAATTTGAAGAATAAAAATATTACCCTTGTCACCTAATAAAAATATTTTATTGAGGTAGAGAAATAAAAAAATAGAGAAAACTAAAGATGAAATGGACATCTATAGGAAAGCTGATAATTGTTCACATTTGCAGTGTAGAATTTTGGAGTTTTTACTATTAACACAGAAGGTGACAGGTGAAAACACATGCCAAACAGCAGCAARTAATAGGTCCTACATACCTGGTATAATAAGAGTAATTTAAAAAGTACTAGGAGAAGAAAAACAGAATGAAAAAAACAATGGAAGTCCAAACCTAGAATTATCAGAATAATAATATGATAGCAATATTTAAATCTTTTTCAAAATAAGATGAGGTAAMAAAAAATATTTTGGAGAAAATTATGGAGAATCTAAGAAAAAATATGCAGGATAAAATAGCATTTCAGATAACCTGCTGATTTGCATGAAGAAAACTGCTGTTGACATACTGTTACATTTCTCTTTCCTGTTTTTTTCTGACTTTTAAAAAGGTCACATTTCAAACCAATAGTCCCTCAGAGCCATGAGATGCTAATATCACTGASGAAAAAAAATATTATTTCTCAGCTCTCTTTAAGTGAAAAAATGATAGTGATGAATGCACATATGCATTCTTATTAGGAGGTCTGGCATCAAATCAGGCATTTGGTAAGGGATAAGCCAAATGAACCAACAGACTACTCAAACATGGGTTATCCTCAAATAAAAAAAAATATATTATCTGTTAATCTATAGATAATGTGTTTCACTGAGTTTGTTAAGCTCACAAGACTTCTTTCAGCTAAGTAAGTTTCAATTAGAAAAGGGTTGAGATAAATCAGAGAATAGATGAGGTCTCTAGGAAAAAAAATACACTTTAGTGTTGTTGTCAAAAGCAAAAAAAAATTCTAAAGCATTGTGGAAAATAATAGTGAGGGTTTCAATGCCACAGGTCTCAGTTCAGCAGTTCTCAGTAATATTATAATATTAGTAGGTAGGGCTGCATTTCTCCTGAAAGACACAACTGAAGTCATAAAGAATATATTGTGCTGATGATAAGCACTCCTACAATAATTTTCTGTGACATAGTCAATTCGCTTATTGGTAAAAAGATTGAAATGTTTCAATAAAAGTATTTATATTTATATTTAATAAATTTATATGTAATGAGAAATGTTATTTTGATTATTTGCAAAGTATTTTTAAATTCTGCTTGAATTCAGTTAGAGTCAGCACCACTTAGAGAAAATATCCAGACACGTGTTCATCACCCTGTTTATTTCAAGCAGGCAAACATTCTGGTACTTGGAGACTCAGATTCGCCTATATCTCTGGCAAAAATAATTTGGATTCACTTCCTTTTCACCGCAACAGGAAAACTGTTCTTTGTCCTTCCTGTGGGAGCAGTTCCACTCTGTATAAAATATTTACATTTTAATTAAGCCAGAGAGTAAATAACTCACTAGAACGCTTAGGACACTTATTGGAGAGGGGGAACATGGCTGTAAACGTCGTCTTACTGCTGCAACTAGGAGATTCTAGCTGTGTGACCTTTCTTCTCAAGTGAATATTTGAATTATTGGATCACAGGTCACTTTTTGACGGGGTTCCCTCTCTTCCTTCTGCTGGAGCTTTCGCACTTGAAATATTCTTTCCAGTGGAGAAAACAAGGTGTTAACTGCATTGTTGGCTTATGCATAGGCTTTTGCGTTAGAAAGTAAAACCCAGGGGGTGTCAACAGTATATTTAATTGCTCACACAAAACGAACAGCATCAAATGGAAATAYTCAGGCCAATATTTTATGCTGTCCTTGATTACTCTCTCTTTTAATAATTTGGACATTTTTTCTRAGGGTTGAAGGTTGTGTATGCATACGCCTTTGTCAGGAGAAAGAACTGAGCATTAAACCTCCCCTAAACAAGTTCCTTACTTAGAAAGCTTTTTCATAGAAATGCTATCTCCCTTTGTCTATATTTCTCTGAATCAACCCTTTTGTTTTCTTTGTGCCTTCTTCACACCTTCTAAAATTAAATGCTTCAACTGGTGTTTATAGACTTTTTTTTCTAATTCTTACAGCATTGGTCTTCTAATAAAGCCTTGACATAGATTTTCACCCTCAACCTGTTACATACAGAAAGAGGCATATAAGAACCCATGAAAAAATAAGATGATTTATGTATAGTTACAGATTTACGAGTATGATATAGGCAAGCATGCATACAGGCAAATGCATTCACTTATGTATCCACTACAATCGATTTGTACCACAGAAATAACAGTGTCATTACCATCAATTATAATAGACATGTTACAATGATGAAAGATATATATGTCTCAGCAAGACTAATGCACACAGTAGAGAAGGCAAAAAGTAAATACTGTAGTCCTTTCTTTTAAGTGGAAATTGTTCGGCAATTTTCATTACAATTCAATTTTGCATTTTCATAATAATTTCTACTATTTTAACTAGTGCAGAAATGGGCTGCCTTCTGCTTTTTTGTATAAAAGCATGTTAAGAAAGCCGTGAGGTCTCTCACAGTTTCCTCTGCCTCCTTTTTGTCTCCTGTTGGTTACAGCCTAAAGCTCTGGAAGGGAAAAGACATAGCATCTGCTCAAGGGTGTGAGATTACATGAAATCATAATCTTCTAAAAGAGAGAATTCATAAAATGTACTTTACTTGCCAAACTTTCACAGTTTCCATCCAACTAGTTTTTTGTGKTTTTTTTTTAAAGTCACATGCTGTGTCGCAACACAAAAATATATATTAAGTGCATGAGTAAGTCTACATGCAAGTGTTGCAATAATAAAAAGAATTGTAAGGGGATATGCTACAAACAGATGCCCTTTTTATTTTGGGAAGCATCTAGGTGCTGAGAGCTGAAGCAATTCCAGATTTCATTTCTGCTGGAAGTCCCTTCTGAAAGCCAGAAAGAAAAACTACCAAGAAATCCAATCCAGTTTTCAACAAGAACCAACTGTTCTGGCTTTACTCCAGGTTCATATGTGAATGACTCCCCATGAAATTTCATTATGTGGTGGGTGCTCCAAGAGGAATTTGTCAGCTGTAAATCACCTTCGTTCCACAGAAGCAACTATTTTGACACTAAATGATGGGGCATCATTCAGTAGGCAAAAAGAAATGAATCATTGATTTCATGCAAATTATTTTACTTGCCTGTAAACTAAAATGTCACTTGCTTCTTGGTCCTTCAAACTATTATTATATAGACATACAACTACTGCATAACATTATTTCTTAACCATAAGGAGCTCAATGTTGGGTTTGCTTCCGTGGTATACGCTAGTAAGCTCTGTAGAAGAACCTAAATAAACAGAATAGCTTTTATACATAAGACTGGTAATGCTGATCACCCAGCTTTTCTGTCTTAATAATTATTAGGAGGAAATATCCAGGCTTGTGGTCAGGTTCATTTATATAAAATATAAACCACGTCCTGTCGACACTAGTCTTCACGGTTCAGCTGTATGTCATCAAGGATGTGAGACAGGATTCTTCAGTGATCAACCGTCCCATCCAGAAAAAACRTCTAAAGAAAGTGGGATCACACTCTAGAAACATTGCATTTTGGTTCTGGTTGAGAGAGAGTTTTCTCCAGCAACTCCAAAAAAAGTCTTAACCTAAATATCTCATTTTTAGATAGTTGTAATTGAATGAGATTACTTCTGTTGAAAATTGCTGATTAACAAATTCTAGATACAAGAATCAAAAGCAGGACACTGCTTTATTTTTGATCTTTATAGCTTTGGGAAGAGGATATGCATGAGATCTTCAATGAATATACCTTATGTATAGACACTTCTATCTGGCCATTTTATCCTGTGAACTAAATCCTACCTAGGATGTTAAGAAAACAGTTCTTTCTTTTTGTATGTGGAGGTTTTGAGGGAATACTCTTTAGCAGGCTTAAGCTGTCTCCAACCTTCTTTTGGAGAACTGCATTTAATACACTTGCTAGAGGATTAGGACACAGCAAATTTAGTCCCCTTCAAGATATGATCTCTGCAATGGACTGAAAAGTGCCTTGTCACCGTGACGATGCATCAGCATGTGCTTGGTCTCTCCTGCTCTGAAAGACAGCAGCATCTGAGCTGAAGCAGCCTCCCAGGGCTAGCCGTGGGCAGGTCTCACTCATGGGTTGCCAGCCAGCAGAGCAGGGGATGATTTTGGGGACTGTTGGGAAGGTTCAGCAGGGGGGCATCCATCTCACCCATCTTTTCCTTCTCTTACCTCCCGTTGGAACACATGGCAAAGCATGTAGAGAAATATTGTCCTACTACATACAAAAAAACCCCAAGGGTATGGAACAGTGAAGCTCAGAGGGAAGTGGATCCAGACATACAAAACCTCTTCTTCCTGCATACCCTCATAGGAAGCAAAAGTCATAATCCTCATGATTTCGAGGGAGCAAAGGATATATGGCCACTCAGTCCCAATGAAATTGTACGTGGTACAAGTTTACATGAGAGCACTGGTGAGTCTCTATCAAATGATGAATAGTCCCCTCAGCGTCTCCCAGTCCTTCAGAGCACTGCACTGTGCTGCTTCCATAGCAACCAGCAGTGCTCAGGATGGGGCCACGCGCTGCAGAGGCACTGGATGCTCGGCAAGCTGGAGATACAGTGCTACAAGCTGACTTTCTCATTTCCAGCCATATAACTGTGGCAAACTGGAAGAAGATAAATCCTGCCATAACAACCATGGGGCTATTTAGTTGCTTCTAAATTGCTAAAGGGGTCGGAGGGAGGAGAAGAAACCAAAACATCTATTGAGGAGTATTTGCTGTTGCTGTGAGCATGAGAGGGAGTTCTGCATTTGTATTTTGGAAAACCATGACCTTTCCCAGAGGGTTACTTAAATATTTGAAGCTACAGTGATCTCAAATATGCACTGATGTATATTCTTATCAGAAATTACTGTAGAAATTATGCTTATGCTGCACTCAGTAAAGCACATGTTTACAGTTCATTTCATTTTCCTATTGAAAATGTATTAGCATATCAGTTTCACCTTGGAAAACACTTACAATGGGAAAAAATAACATAGTTTATTTAGAAAATGTTTTTTGTAAGAATATTTCTGTATATCTTTCAACTTTATGGGAGTATATGACCTTAAAAAAGACAAGCTGTCAGAAAAAGAATGGGAAGTAGAGATTTCACAGATCTTTTCTTCTCTTTTGATTCTCAGAGACTCTTTCCCTTCCCCCATTTTCCAGATTTTACACAGAATTTGGTATTCAAAAAGTCTGGCTGCTTTTATACCTTAAATGTACTTAAAAGTAGTAGCTATCCTTAATAAGCCTTGAAGCATTATCTGTGCAGCATGTACTTTTCTTCTTTTTTTGAGTAAAAGTACAGTTTCAAGGGATAGCAGCTTTTGTGCAAGGCCAACTTATTACATTCCTTATCTACTCCTCTTATTGTTCCCGGAAGTTTAACTCAGAGGTTTTAGTGACCCTATCTACAGCATCCTCCCCTCCCAAAACTTTTGTCATGTCACAGCTGAAGGGGCAGAAAACTGTCAGTTGGAAGCAGAAAAGTACTGGCCAGAACTGGGTCGGAGAAGGAAGCAAGAACATTTTAATTTTTCATATCACGCTATTACAGTCACAGAAAGTAGTAAATGCAGAATGTCCTTGGAAAATGTAAAATTAGATATTTAGGCCTTAATTCCAGAAGGTATTTTAAGGTTCAAAGAAGCTATAGTCTATCCTTATTTCTCAGCAAAACACAGTATCCCATCAAATGTACCTGTAAATACTGAATGAATTAAATAAAAGTGGGTTTTTTTCTTTAAAKCTGTGTAAAACAGATTTGCTGTTGACTGACCTGCCATAACAGGCTTATTCAGAAGAATAATCCAAATCTCATTTCAGCTATGTATTTCAGCCTTAACTGAACTGTGAGGATGCTCATTAGTCATGCGAAAGRTGGGCTACTACACATTCAATGGCTAAGATGAACTGTGCCAGTTGGCAGATACTAGTTTTTACCAAAACAGATTCTTGCTTTACTGTTGCAGGATCAAAATGTGAATTTCTGTTAAATAACACATGAAAATTAAAATTTATTTAAAACAATAGCAACATGCACTCTTCACTTTGGTACTGTCAGTAAGGTAATACTCCCTTGCACTCCCTGAGACACACATTCCCATGCTTTCCAACTGAAATTCTCAAAAAACACTTTGGAGCACACAAAAAAAGTATCAGTAGTTGCACACAGCTGTCAGTGAGAAGAAAAAGCTGAAAGGTGAGAAACTATAGAAGTGAGAAAGAACCAATTTCAATAGACATTTTTATCTGGCAGAAAATGTACAGAATAAAGAAGGCAAGGAGCAAATAGTTGTAAAGAGCAATACACTAACAGGGATGGATATATTTGGAAGTACTTGGGGATATGCATACCTGTGTCTCTGCGCCTTTTACTCCCTTGAGCTCTGTGTGAAAAAGCCACAGACTGGTAGAGTGGTACAGGCTCTGAGATACTTTGGGAAAAGAGTAAGAAATCTACATCACATTCAAGAAAATCCATATAGTTTTGGTTTTATGGTAATTGTYTAGCTCTTTCATATTAAAAAGGCAGGAAAGCTGTAAACCAGTGTAGTGCTTAGGAAACGGGAGAAAAAGGGGAAAAGAAAGGGAAAGAAAGACTTAGAGATTMATAGTTTTGTATTTTATTTTTCTCTCATCCACACTGATAAGAGCTACAAAGCATATTTCTACAGCCAGACACATACTTAGGAAACAACATTTACATTGTGTTTGTGAATAAAATATAGAATATATTTTGAATATAGCTAATCTCTTTTAATCCAATAACAGCAAGAGACCCATGATCATCTTTACTGTTCAATTAATAGCACACTCACCACGTAGTTTTTGTTTATGATAATTGTTACTCTCTCAAACAGTGCCCAGGCAAAGTTTGGTGTCCAACAGATGGTTTGGAAGCACTTTGCTATTTTCAGGGAAGAGCATTTGACTAGATGGTAATAAGCCACGCACTTGTTCTTCAGGGCTAGGGAATGGTCTTGTTTATACTAGTTCACAGTCTCTTTCTCTCTCTCTCTCTCTCTTTCTCTGGCTTTGACCAGGAGTACTGTTCTGAACCTAAGAGACATTTCCTTGTGCTAATTTTGTCAAATTTGATATTTTCTTTTGGAAAACTTCAGTTCTGATAAGTCTTCCCTTTGCAGCTGGAAACTTTTTATTGCAGAAAATTCCTGATTTTTATCCTCAAGTCCTTCTCCTTCAAGGATGATATTCTGTTTTGATTTACTCTCTGACATAATACATATTGACTATTCCATCCTGCACTGATGTTTCACACGGTTTTTTTTCTGTTTAAACTGTCTAAAAAACCCTCTAGAAATAAAGGGATTTAATGAAACTACAGGTTAATCTAAGGGTTTTTTTAGGTTTTCTAAAATATTTATTTATTTGCCTAACACAATTTCAAAATAAATTAATGAGCACTGAACACACCGTAGAGTCAGTATTCTCGTTATTCTAGGCTTATTCCAGCAACTGCTCTGGAATGAGCTCAATTCTATAGGCTGCTAAGCAACCTTGAGAAAATTAAGGAGATCCTCAGTTTCCCTTTGAGTCAGAGAAAATTTGTCAAAATTGTTTAGTGCATTGCAGAATTAAATACCACCATGAATATGGTCATTATACTATATGGTTTGACAAGTTTTCCCTGTATTTTAACAGTAGGTTGCATTAGACATCCGCAGAATATTTACTCTTCTTACAAAAGGAATTTGGAAGCCTTGCCAAATTTCAAAGAGTTTCCCCATCCTGAGCTGAGTTGCTCTGCAGGAGACATAAGTATGTACTGACCTAACTGCTAACTGTAATAATAGCACCAGTAAAGCAGTGAGCATGTAACACATTATGGACAAATCTAAATTACCATGTAAGGCAATTTAAATGTACAGAAAGTTACTCCCAAAACCACAGGGAAATGTAAGCCCTGCAAGGTATTGAAAATTCAACTTTATCAGCTGCAAATTTGCAAGCAATTAATAAAGTTCAATGTTTTTTGGAAAGCTCTTTCACAAGTGCATAAAAAATGTTCTCAATGTCAGTAATAAATGACAGGCGAGGAATTTTGGCAGCAAATGTTTCAGCCAACCTCATGAAATGGATGAATATTTCCCTCCTTACATTAATTCATGTTATAACACGTACACGGGAGAATGATAATAGGGTTCTTCCCTCATGCTTGTCATGTATAAAATATTGTACCGCTTCATAACATTAAAAGGGTCAGTAAGGTCAGGCATTGCTTAAAAAGAAAAGGGAAACCCAAAGTTGGAAAGGTAACATCTTCAGTGTGAGATGTAGTATTCATGAACACTGTCAAATACCAACCTCGTCTCAAGTGCTGGCTCCTGCTAATTCTTACTGACAGCTGTTCTTATGCTTACCTTGAGACATTTGGTTTTAAATGTCAGACTGGTTGGATCTTACTCTTTCCCTAAWTATTCACCAACAAGATGAGGAACATGTTCACTAAAAAAAAATAGAAAAGAAAAAAGAAATCATGTGCAAATGTGAAACGTGTGAAATGTTCTGGAAGGAGATTTCCTTTCAGAGAAAAATTATCCAAGGTAAATTATTTCTTTCTGTACCTCCTGAGATTGCAAAAGAGAGAGSGTTTCATGTATACAGTATCTACTACATGTGGAAGGATAGTAGTAATAAACCTGTTTTTACAGTGCTTGCACGGGTATACTCAAGTACAAGGGTTCTTGAGAGGAGAAGATGTGRGCATGAAAACACTGATCGCAATCCTTCCATTTTCTGTGGGTCTCTGAAAAATCTGCTACCTCCCTCATCCCTGAATGTTCAGTGGCTACACCAAAGATCAGTGACTGACTGATGCAAAKCCTGTGAAAACTGGCAAACATCTTCCTCTTAAATTGGATGATCTTTGAATTTTGCACATCTGTGATGGGGTGTTGTGTCTTGTTTTGTGAAATGGTCAGATTTCTTATGCTCTGAAGATTTGTTCATAAAGGGACTTGCAAAATTTGTCTTGGACTCAGTATTGTCCCTTACAGTGAGAGAAATGAATGCCCCTGCACATTAGGAAATTAATCATCAGTTTAAACTACTTTTTTWAACTCTTGACAGATCTGGTCCCCCCTCCGCTTTCACACCCCCAGCTGCCCTTTCTTTTAAGTCCTTTAAATAGTGCCGTAAGAGAGCAGAAGTAGTGGAAAGGAAGTAATGGAACTCAATTGCTTCATATTGAAACTGGTTGCTTTCCCATGCAGTGTGTTTTCACAAGGCCCTCAAGGTTTACTGCCCTTTGTGGGACGTGTAGGAGGGATATTCACCAGCCAGTGTTATAGAAGAGTTCAAACTAGATGATCTGAAATATCTGAATGTATTAGAAGAGTACTTCTCTCTTTGCATGCCTTACCTATTTAAATTCATATTTTTGGCAGAGATTAATCTTTTTGTATGCATCTTCATAGCACTTGATGGAACGAAATATTGTATTAGGGACAACAGGGTTGTAATGGAGACAACTAAAAGCACCATTGGAATATTCTTTGACTTTCTAGTCTCACAGATCTGGGGACTAATGTTACCTTYTGTCAGGCCTCCAAGGAAGTTATACTTCAGTAGGAACTAGACTTAGTGCGTTTTTTCTAAACAGATGAGAGTAAAATAATCAGAATGTGCAACAAGGCACTGTTTGAAAGTATAGCACTAGATGACGGTTGACTCGGGTAGACCCAGAAAACAGTGCTTCCTCCTGTTGAACTTGAGAGCTGGTAGCTGGCACTTACTTATTTTTCACTTTCTCCTTCCCCTGTGCCTGTGCTTAAGTGACTGTCTCTGACCATCTTCCCACTGCGTAGAATGAAGTATGGAAGTCTGGATTTCTGGTTGGCATCATATTGGCCATTGGCTTCAGAAAATGCTAATGCTAAACCAGCTGAGGTTGTCCTATGGGCTGTCATCCTGGAGGCTGCTAACCTCTGCTTTCCCCTGAATGGTGATCAGAGCCCTGAAGTTTGGTCTGTCATTGTGCCTCTGGTATCCATGTTTTTTTGAACCACCTCTTAGCTTGTCAACACATTTCAGTCCCTTTTGATATGGAAGGAATAAAACCTCAGCCAGCTGTTTGCTTAATACATATGGCAAAGCACAGTGGATTTCTCAGCTATCATTGGTGTAATCCAATGATCCAGACTTACTTTCCTTTCCATCAACACTGAATTTCAGTTTCAGATAGCAGACACTTAGTTAAACACTTTTTTCAAAAAGATCTAGCTTTTATTTTACAAGTTTTTCTCAACTTCTTTATTTAGCAGTAGTTTTACTGGAAATGTTGCTTGAGTCAATAAGGTCAATAACTCATCTATTTTAAAAGGCTGGGTTATATCAAAACAGGTGCAGTACCCTTACTAATACATACTGAAGGAGTTTATAGCTTATGAGTTTATCCTATGTGCTGTCTAATTGCAGCACAACCAGCAAGGCAATAAATTAAAGCTACAAAATGAATTGTTAGACGTGGGCTTTACAGCTGGAGACTAGGTAAGAGGACAATTGAAGGTAGGCATCCAACTATACATTTAGAAAGGAAAGAACAATAGAAGAAATGAAGATTAAAGAAGGTTAATTTAGGTGGGAAAGGGGCTGTAATTAATGTTGTAATCCAATTTGTTTTCTTGGCTAACACACATAGAACTAAATATGCCCATTAGCATATGCTCTGTGTGCACAGAATCCATGTTACGTGCTATTAAGCATTTTAAATGGTGATGTAATATAGCCAGGACTAGATTAAATCCTGTTTCAGCTGTGTGCCTAGGCCTGATCCCCAGTTCCTTGGGATTGTTTGGTCTTAAATCTTCCAGAAACACCAACTTCCTAAACCCCTAGCTGCCGTTTCTGCTACTAACTGCAGAGGTATCAGCTGTGATCTGCAGTCCTGCAAACATCAGAATTCCTAGTTTGGCTAGATAGCCCCTAATAAATTTCACTTGAAACTGATGGTTCAGCCCTAATAAATCTATAGTTTAATGCAGCTATTGATGGCAGTGGATTGCTTCTTACCTAGGAGTGATTTTAGCTATTGTTAACTGATTTGCAGCCTCTCCAAAAACTAGGAGTAGAAAGGTGCCTTCATCAAGAGTGATGAGGATATGATAATTTCTTTTTATATACACATTGTGGCATAATTGCTGGAGGTAACTTAGAGATCTGATTTATATTAATGTTTTAAAGAAAGGAGCAGCATTGACGAAGTTTTCAGGGTCCAGTGCAACTGGCATGCGAGGAATCCATTCCTTATCCTYGACCTTGTCTCTACGAGAGCCCTATAGGCCTGTAAACTTAGATGTTAGTACATCGGGGGAGCTTGGTGTGCTGACCCTGAGATACACAGTATGGAGGATGGAGCGGAGTGGAGACACCGCGGCCAGACTCTGTGAGATAATGGGGGCAAAAYGGAGACTGAGAGACACCACGGTACCGATAAGCTGCACATTATTTATCCTGAGTCAGCAATGTGTCACTTTTTTGACTAAATGGTGTCCTTTTGGTGCAAAAATGAAGCGAGAAAGCTTTATACCAATCACAACAAATGTATGTATGACTAGAGTCCCTCAAGCTCCACCTGAAAGATAAATAATATAAAAATAGTGCGCGAAAGAGGGACTGTTAGGGWAGACACCATCGCCGTGTACTACTCTACTTCTGGGACTGAGCCTCTCTTCCCCCCCCATCGGGACGCCTTTGGGTAAGATTCGAACACTTGGTTATACCAAGTGTCTCCCCGGGAAACTTAGAAATCTCTATATAGAGTCACTTTACATCTTTTAACGCGTTTTTAGCTAAGTAGTTTGCAGTTACACTTAGGCATTTGCATGAGCTTTATTTGTAGTGATTCTATCACCGGCAATCCAAAAGAACCTGTGTATCTGTTGCTTTAATAAATTGCACTGTTTGTTATTCTAGTCGTGATAGTTCTCATTGAATGCGACTAAACCCTCTCGGTGTGGCCATGGTAGTTCATTGAACGCGACTAGGCTGAACAAGTGTACTGGCTACTTTAGCCTTTCACGCAACACACATCTCTGGTGACTGGAACACTTAAGCAGTGGAGGCCAGGTACAGAATTGTTATGTGGGAAAAATATGAGATTTTTCATGATGTTAGTAGCTATCATTCTTTCTTCCTTTAGTGAAAGTCTTTTAATATTTTATGTAAACACAGGATATTTTAGAGGAAAAAATGAAGCTAGACTACTTTCTAAGCTAGTGCAGAAGGTTGGGAATTCAGGGGTTAAATCTCTGCTACTCTGTATGACAGAAGACATTTGAATATATGTCTTATAGGTCTTAAACGACTGTACTAATTACCAGATTATTGAGGCCAGAGGGCAAGATGAAGGCATGGTGGGACCAAAAACCAGTAATTTCAAGCTCTCTCCTAGAAGAACATACACTCACTTCATAGTTCAGTCCCAGGAATGAGATTAGGCCAGTATATAGTGTTTGTGGTTAACTGGCTAATTGTTTATATTATGCTGAACTATTCTTTGTGATCCAGTCAGGTTTTTCTTTCTTTACTGTATTAAATTATTGGTGGCATCTTCTATAAAGTATTTGTTCCTTGTACCTGTTTAGTCTGAACTTTTGCAAAGTGTCATTTTCTTTTTAAATTTCTCAAGAATTTGCTATAAAATGCTGTAGGACCCTCTTATAACACCTTACTTTTAAATTCTGGAAAGTTCAAGTATTTCACAGTATATGAATATATGTGTTTCACAACTTCAAGATCTCATTTCCCACAATCCTCCCATTTCAGAGCAACTTTCATTAATAGGATGACTTGAGTTTCTGCAACAAGTCTTAACATTTCTGTTCCCATAAATTAACAAATCACATGGAGAGGAAAACTACTAAATAAGTTGTTTCTCAAGAGGCTGGGTGAGGCTTACCCTTGGAAAGCAACACTGCAAGCCAAGGACAGTATGTATAAATGCACTTCATTGAGTACATTTTTCACTCCACGGAGACCCATCAGCCCTCCAGGCAAATTCCTGCCATGTTTTCKCAGCACACCCATAAATCTTGAAATCCCTCCCACTGAAAAAAAAACCAACAACAAATGATACTTACTCCAAGGCAAGCACAGCAAATCAGCTGATACGGCCAGGCAGATATGCTTTTATTAAAGACAGATGAATGTGTGGGTTGATCCTTGAGAAAACATCACAAGCTTCTTGCTGACAGTGATGAAGTTTTTTGACACTTGGGTTTTATTATTTGCAATGTCCAGCCTTTTCATGTTCAAAAAGAAAACACAAGCTTTATGGAATCAGTGGAGTGGGGGAAAACAGGGTCCTTAAAAGGACAGATCCTCAATACCTACCACAGGCTGAGCAAACAAACCTTCCAGAAGAAGTCTTTTTTTCCAGAGCTTAAGGAGATCCCTGTAGCAAACAGTGCTGACAAAGTGTATCTACATCATCCATTCATTAATCTGTATTACTTCTTTTAGTGCTTCTGCTGTTGAAGCCAACTCTGTGATTGCAGTGCATTTGCTCTGGAAGGATTTCTGCTGTATCATGCACTAGGGAGAAATAACTGTTGAGTACAATTTAACTCTCTAAGCTGAGGGGAAAAAAATGAATAGTAATTATTCCCGCTTGCTTGCCTTTCAGGAAATGTGCATTTTAAAGGCTCATGTAACTATAAAAGCAGTTGCATGCTGAGCAGTTTTGAAAGATTTTTAAACAGTTTGAAATTCATGATATTTACTGCCTCACAAGGACCACTGACAACTAGGATGGGTTCGGATCCACTGTTTACTTTTCATAAATCAGATGTGATTGAAACAGGAAACAGAAGCCTGAATTTCATGAATCATCTGCTTACATATGGTTTCTCTGTATCAGGATCGTAAACATTTGCATTATTGGAAGCTTTCATGCAT
This sequence comes from Oceanodroma leucorhoa, assembly GCA_030449065.1. NCBI lineage: Eukaryota > Metazoa > Chordata > Aves > Procellariiformes > Oceanodroma > Oceanodroma leucorhoa. Next base: position 10,212,191 of record JASVER010000018.1, read on the forward strand.
AAGAGGATTCTCTCATACACATAGCACTATCTGCTAGTCAACAAGTCTGAGAGAGACTCATGCAGAAAGCTCTTTCACCCTAATTGGAGTACTAATTATTTGTGGCCATGACTATCATTCCTAGATTGGAGAAGCATATAAAATATTCTCCACTTCCAGGAGTGGAATAGAATAGATATAGAATAATAGAATAATTTTTGCTGGAAGGGTCCTTTGTAGGTCATTTAGTCCAATCTTCTGCTAAAAGCAGGTGTAGCCTCAAAGTCAAATCAAGTTGCTCAGTGCTTTTTCCAGTCAACTTTTGAATATTTCCAAAGCTGCAGATCCCACAGTCTCTCTGGACAACCTGTTCTGGTGCTTAATCACTCCCATTACATTTTTTCCTTATATCTAGTCAGAATTTTCATTGCTGCAAATTATGAATGTTGCCTCTTATTCTTTCATTGTGCATCTCAGAGAAGAGTCTGGCAGCTTTCTCTATAACCATCATGAAGTTATTAAAGAAAGAAGTTAGATTCCCTTTAGGTTTTTCTTCTCCAGGCTAAACAAACCTGGGCCCTTCAGCCTTTCCTCGAATGTCCTGTGCTTCAGGCATCTGCCCACTTCATTGGGCCTCTGCTGGACTTTCTTTAATTTTTCAATGTAGCTCTAATACTGGGGGAAGGTACCAAAACTGGGCACAATACTCCAGATGAAGCCTCACGAATGCTGACTAGAGGGTGATAATCTATTTTCTCGGCCTGCTGGCTACTCTATAGCTTATTAGTGCGTCCCAGTGCATACTTAGTCTTTGCTTCTGTAATGTCATATCTCTGTCTTGTATTCAATCACAGTGCCTCAGGAGTCCCTGCAGAACTGCTCCCTAGTCAGCGAGTGCCCATGGGCATTGCATTTGTTTTCACTGAACTTCATAAGATTTCTGCAGCTGGCTCCTCCAGCTTATCAAGGTCCCTCTAAGTGACAGTTCTGAGAATCTGAAGGAGCGTCCCATTCCATCATCCAGTCTGTTGACAAAGATATTAAACACTAATTGCCTCAGTATCAACTCCTGAGGAATGCCTCTCATACCTCTCTGCCAGTCATACTTTGAACCATTGACCAACACTCTTTGAACACTGCAGTACAGCTAGTCTTTCACTTAGCTTACGGTCCACCCATCCAGTCCATCTCTCTTCATTAGGCTACAAGGATGCCATGGGCCATCCCATTGAAAGCCTTGCTAATATCAAAGTAAAAGACATTCCCTCTCAGTCACTGAGCCAGTCATTTCATCATAGAAGGCAATCAGGTTGGTCAGGCATGATATGTCCTTGTAAATCTGTGCTAGTTTCTCCCAATCATGTTCTTGTCCTTGGCTTTCAGGAGGACTCTTTCCATAGTCCTCCCAGGAGTGATGTGAGGCTGACTGGCCTGCTGTTCCCTGGATTCTTCATCTTGCCCCTTTTGAAAATAGCTGTAACTTTTGCTCTTTTCCAGTCATTAGGAAATTCCCATGGCTATAGAAAACAGATCCCTACCAGCAATACCAACCATACAGCCAGGTGTTGATCCACAGGATTCACAGCTCCTCTCTGGCTGCTTCCCCTTGAGCAGCAGGGTTGAGGAGAACACCAACAATTTCTYTTTGCCTTTCATTCTAACCCTAAGGACCATGTAGTGACCCCTGATCTACTCAAGGTCTCCATTGGCAGATACCCACATGGACAAGCAGCAATCAGTAGTAGCCTGAGTCCTGGATGAACCTTGGCAAAGTCTCCACAGTATTCCAGATTTGGGACCCAGATGAGCAGCAAGTCTCCCAAGACAGCAAATCTGGTTGGCAGATGGCTTTCATCATCCTTTACAGAAAGACCATCATTACTCTTCCTTTCTGAGGCACTGGCTCCATCGCCTGGGTCAAGCATGATCAGTATGGGTGCCTCCGCAGCAGTGCCCATTCCTCCTCTCTTGCTTCCAGACCCTATTTTTCCAACTAAACACCTCTAAGGAGGAACACTCTTTTTTGTGCCAGAAGTCACCATCTTCCAGCTCCCACTGTGGCTGGAGTCCCTGTTCTCCCTCCACTTGAGCACAGCCACTGACTGTCCTTCCTTCTGGGCAACATGGGGCTGGGATTCTTGTCCCTACAGGTACTCTGCAAATAAACCATCGACCTCCCAGTCATCCTCCCTGCTGTGACACCATCCGCTCTCCTCCTCCCTCAGCTCGCTGACTAGGTGGTCCATTGATGTCTCCAGATCACAGCTACTATAGGTGAGGTTACTGTTGCCCCAGCCTTGGTCTCGACACCATCCCTCCCTGCAGGCCAAGGCCTGCACAGCTCCAGCACATCCACCTGGGTTAATTGCAATGTCTAATCCATTTTAAAAAGGATTGACAATTTTTGTTATCTTGTTCTAAAAAATTTATTTCAAAATTTTCCAGTTCTTGTATTAAAAAGAATATGTATATATATGTATGTATACACACACACACACATACAAACTGGGGTTTTCAGATTAAAGGCAAAAAATGAAGTTGTGAAATTATCACTTCTACTGTACTGAAGTAAATTTTCTTGTTCCCCTTTCAATCTTTGAACCTTGGTTACAAAGACTGTAAAAAGACACAAAATATAATAATCGCCTGTTGAGGTTACCAATTTCGATGTGAGAARTAACTTCAGGTTCTTTCATGAGCTGTCTCATGAATTGTTACACTGAAGCTATTTCCACATAAGTTTTGAATTTCCCACCTCGCTGTTCTGACAGTTTTTGAAGCACTCTTCTTTGTAACGTGCAGCATCCAATCTAGAAAAAAMCTCTGTACTCTAGTGAATGTTTAATGTCTGTTTAAATGCCCTGACCCCTTTCAACTTTTCAGTTTCCTGTGTTGAAATTAACATAAAAAATGGGTTTGCTTAAGTTCCTTCCCTTACCACAATTTGCATTCTTCACCAATGCACATTAAAGAGTTCATAAAAATGCATCATGGACTAATTTAAAGTATGTGATTAACTGCTAATATGAGACATTAACTTGCAGTGCTTTGATAGAGATGATCATGTACGATTATATTTGATGATGGTAATTCATAATTATCATTTTTGTTACATTTTAAAAATACAGTATGGCAACTGCTAGGTATTCAAAACTTCTGCATAAGTTTAAGAAATACATGCTGGCTGTCCTGTCATGACCACCATGACTGATTGGTCACATAGCTCTTCTCAGTTCCGCCCATCACAACAGCACCTCTTGGACTGCTGAAGGATCTTGTAGCTGTATTTATAACATGTAACAGGCTTTTTGCTGCTATCCTTTTATGTTAAAATTAAAAAAATAATTAACACCATCAATTCAGTCATTGTGCTGGTTTTACTCAAAACCCAAGTTTGCCTAAAGAACCCTTGTATGTAAGAAAAATCTAAGACCGAGCTCATGTTCAGGTGTAACTACAGAAGCCACATCTGACCTATGGGGAAAGCTGGGAAAAATAGGAAACTTCTGGACCACATTATGCAAGTTTCTCTGAAACTTAATGTATGGCTCATTATGCCTCTCCATTCTGGAAGAGATACATAGACCAGAAAAAGAGATACAGGTAAGCAGTGTTTTAATAGCATTTATACTCCCTCCTTCAGATTTATCAGTAAATTTTATCTGTCTCAGACAGAAATTTCCCTCAAAAAAAATTCCCTTCATTAGGTGCAAGAAAGACTAAAGCCTCAAGAGAGAAGAGTAGTACCTCAGGTTTCTTTGGGTTTTCCTTTTACTGTGTCTTACTGCTCATCATAAATATTTTGTTGCAATACTAATATTTCAAAATTCAAACTCCACTGATGGTGCAAAGAGATTATATTGATGATGGTTAGGATATTACRCAATTTTTAATTGTTTTAATGTTTAGTAAGTAGTGGGAAGTTTCAAAAAGGAAGAATCTTTTCTCTTTTTTGAAAAGTCCAGTTTCTGACAAAAAAAAATTAAAGGATCTGTTGTCATTAATTTCTTCCCTTATAATATAGGACAAAAGTCAACAATTTATCAAAAAATATTTTAAAATTTTTATTTTTATGACTTTTCATTTTTAAATTTATAGTTATTTTAGTATAAAATGGAGAAAAATTGGGGAATAAAACTATTAATCTTAATTCAGAATCCTTTGCTTCATATAGTTGTACTTTCAAGGGAGAAATACATATATTTACAGAGAATGTGCTATTGGACCTGARTAGTGAACCACGATGGCTTTTAAATGAAGGAGAAATCTGGTAGAGTTTTTTTTTGTTTTAAAAGTCTTTTGTAGTAAGGAAAATRATTCTTTTTCAAGAGCTAGCTTTGAATAAACTTTTTAATAAATGCAGGAAAGTAAAAAATGAATATACAGATATAAACACACATGCTTGGTGATGTATATTTAATTACCGTTATTGAAGTTGTTAAGTAAAGCACAGAAATGAAAAAAAAAAAAACAGATTATTGTTAGTGTGCAATCATTATAATCTCCCTTCTGCATTATGGTGCAATATTTTTTTATATTCTCACTTTAGTAATGATCTCTGAACTCCTGTCTCATTCATTGCATATGGTGGCAGCAAAGGCACAATGGTATGTTATCGCTGCCAGCCATTTGTGTTGGCAGTGTTCTTTCCTCGTATAATTAATTAAATACTTAAAGTGAAGAGAAAGAAAAAGAGCCATAAATTCTTAATAGTGATCAGCACGCTCACAAGTGAAGAGGAAGACCCTGGTTCAAACTTCTGCTCTGAATATGATGGTCATGAAGGCACCATCTGACAACTACTCTTGCAGTCATCCCATGCTCTGCTTTTTTGCTACCCTGCTAAGGTTGTAACATGTTACAGGATGCCCTTTACTGTAGATCTAAAAATTATATTTTTAAACAGATCTTTAGGTGGCATTTGCTATGTAAAAGGCCTCTGAAAGACCTATGCCAAAGACCATGGGGAAAAGGAAAACTGATCTTAACAAACAAATTAAGATTATTTAGGAAGCACCGTACTGGAGGAAGACATCAAAAGCAGTTTTTGCCTCATGCTCTGGGTTACTCTGCCTGCACTAAGCAGTGATAGACAGACTTATCCAGAACATAGAAAGTGCAGAAGGAGTGTTTGAACAACATCTCATGCATCCTCAGTTGCCAGGGGTGCTGCACATAATTTCCTGTATTGGCTTGCAAGAGGATGTGGCTTATAAGCAATATTTCCTTATACCACAAGGACAGCAAAGAGATAGGTTGACCATGTTAGTTATGGGACCAATTGATTTAGCTTGCTCCTGCATCCTTCCTTTTTGTAGTGCAAATCAAGAGGCAGACACAATTAAACTCTTCCCTTTAAACTTCGAATTAATTTTCAATTATTTTTAACAAACTGTGGGTCAATTTACATGTATATCAGGTTCTTTACACACAGACTATAACTGCTGTTAGCTGTGAGAGTAATAACGTTGAGGCAGTTCCTATGGGGGAAAAATGTTAGCATTCAGCTTTCTAATTATTAACACGATTAATCTTCTCTCTTGCTGTTTTTAGAATTCCAATCAAACTATTTAAAAATTTAGAACCTGCTCCATGGGAAAAAGAAATCTTAATTGGGCAGGATGTACAGATTTTCTACACATAATTGAGGGTTCAGGTTAACTACTCCTTGCCAAYGCTATTGTGAACTAGTGGAGTTGCTCCTTCTACTTCCCTGTAACAGAGCAGGAGCGAGAAACCTGGGTTCAAGTCCCCAAAGAGCATTTGCACATGTGAGGTGATTATAATAATTATCCACAGGATCTGTGTGCACAGCAGCAGTATAAAAATGTTGCAAGTTGGATGTGTGACTGAAAACGGAACCATTCAAGACTTAAAGGTCACAAAGGTAGACAGTGTTATGATAAGGGTCTCAAAATCACTTGAGCATATCAGTTGTTTACACCTAGTCTGCTTAAATATAGCAGGCATCTTTTTTTTTTCTTTCTTTTTTTCTTTCCTTTTCTATGAGGACAGTTCCCAATGGAGGTAAATGGGAGTAAACATTTAAAG
>JASVER010000018.1:10226569-10379376 GCA_030449065.1 Oceanodroma leucorhoa
AAAGGAAAGGAAAGGAAAGGAAAGGAAAGGAAAGGAAAGGAAAGGAAAGGAAAGGAAAGGAAAGGAAAGGAAAGGAAAGGAAAGGAAAGGAAAGGGAAGGAAAGGAAAGGAAAGGGAAGGAAAGGAAAGGAAAGGGAAAGGAAACCCAGAGACCTCAGTTCAAGGCAGAATAGTGTCAGAGTCTCAGTTGTGTGAAATAAAAGGGCAATACAATGAAATATTTCTAAAATTCCCGCTGAGAGATTTACAGAATAACATTTCTTTCTTTGGGGATTTTCACCAAATGTCGGCTAATTATTCCTGACATTTATTCTGAGGTCCCATAGTGAAGAAGCACATGACCAACAAGATTTAAGAAACTAATAATAACCAATTTAAAATATTTACTGACTTGAACCTTGGAAGGTAGAGCCACAGGGTTCGCCCCGTACCTGACAAAGTTGCAGCTGTGCTATTATATACCTTGGAGACATCAAAGAAAAAAACAGGCAGTAGATGCTGTAAACCCCCGGTGAAAAGTCTACTTAGTGTACATGTACTGCATACCAGCTTTGAGAATACTGTGCTGGCCTATTTTCAGTGTTTAAGCCACAGTACACTTAGTGTATTACCAGTTTCTTATTTGTATACATATCATGATGCTTCAGTATTTCTTTCAGTAGTTATTTAAGGGAACCTGAGAGGGCTGTAGTAGTAGACCATTGATTTTGATATTTATCTTTTTTTCTTGAAATATATATCACTTCTAACAGAAGAACTAAATTATGGATTTTAATAGAAAAGTGAAAAATAAGTAAAATAACTTATAATTTAATAATATAATATGTCTAACTTACTTCAGCAATGTTGGTTTATTTAACTTTCATTAATGATATAAAATATTTAGATCTCAAATCAGAAAAGGCCTCAGAATTAGATAYTGGATTTAGATAAAAGATCAAAGTCCATGAAATGAAGGTGTTTGCTACTGACGCCATTAAAGCTGCATCAAGTTATGAGTCATAAGGACTTTGCAGTAATGTAGAGACTGAGGACAGTCAATGTCTTGCCTCACTTGAGACAGCCATTTCATAAATATCAGCAAAATGAGACACATGAGCACAGGAACAAAGGGGACGAGCAGCTGCCAAGTGAGCAGCTACCACCTAAGGCCAGAGCCGGCTCCCAAGCTCTTTGCTCTAACATGGCCATCAGGCAAGGTGAAGGCAGGCCTGGGGTGCGTCATGCACATGCCTTCAGTATAAAGATTTTCTGCACTATTCCTGCATTAATTTCTGATGCCTGTGAAGCATCTGTCCTGCTCTTCACTTCTGATAATCCATCAGTATCTTTAGGTTGGAAACCGATATCCAAACTGAAAAATTAAAAATGTTCCTGCCCTGAAATGTTAAAGCATCACAGTTTTTGCAAGTCAAAATTCAAAGAAAATATCAATTCAGTTTACTCAAAATATTTTGTTTTGACAGTTTTGAAACATTGACTATGAAGTTAGGGCACTTCTTCCTTTACTATAATTAGCATAAATAAATACTCAAATAAAATCATATATGTTTATTATAAAAACTACACCACAAAAGTTGAAAAAAAAMCTATTTGCTTTCCCACGTTGTGTATGCAGTGTTAAAATCAGTAAGTCAAATCAATCATTATAATCAGTTTCAGGCTTGCCCATAAGCATTTTGCTAGAAAATTTCTAACAAGATTTACCAGTAACGGAAATGTGTGATGTCTTACGGGTGGCTGAAATAATTTCCATGATCATTCTAATTTCACTGAATTTAAAATTGTTACAAATTCTAAATTAATTTTGAAGACACACTGCTATTATAGCTGAAACTATGTTATATCATAAAAATATTTTCCCATGTAGATTCAGTAGAAATTACTCAATTCCGGAGAGCTACTAATCACATATTTGTTTAGTAAAATCCTCTGATTTAATAAACATACATAAATAAAAAACCTAACCATGAGACCTACATCCATGTCCTCTCCATCGATTTCACCACAAGTCCACGTGAGGTGATCTGTTCCCACAATATGCAGAGGTCAAGGAAACCTTAGCATTCAGGGACAAAATCAGTAAAAAACATCCTAATCTGGAGTGCTACCAGCCTCAAAGAGAGATTACTTTTTTTTCTCTTTTTCTTTCGCTAATGTTTTAAAAACATGTCTCTCAGATTCAACTTGCATATAACGTTGCATTTAGAAAAAAGAGTTGTAGAACTAGCGAAGGATAACTCAGTTTATTCCTCTTGATAGCACACTCTAGAGACAAACAACTGTAGGACATGTTTGTTATGCAGGTAGGGTAATACCATTTTACATATGCTTCTCAGCAATGCTTCTCTTTGCAGAAAATGAGAGGATACCTTCAGGGTGTCTTACTCATAACCTTTTATCTTCCAAACGATTCATATCAACATGAAACCTTCAATGCTGTTTCAGCTACTATTTCTTTTGTGCAGGAAATGTAATTTTACTTGGGAAGAGTAGCCCAAAATCGATAAGGTTTCACCCAATGTTTCACGAACTCATGGCTATTCTCTGAAATCTTTGGGGAAACGTATGTTACTTTGCAAAATACAAAAGTAAACAAATAAATAATGTTTTTACACATAGAGAAGTTTACGTTTCATTCTCTAACAATCCTCCCTTACACAAATATTTAGCCAAGCTTTAATCTTGTAAGTAGTCTCACGAATCTTTCTTCCCCAGAGGGCCAACACCAATGGTCTCAAGCAATTAAGTGTAATCCAGTGTCTGACACGCTTAAAGTGTTTGTGCTTGTCATTACTGTAGAACAAACTTAATTCCACACAAAATTCCTCAACTACAAAGAAATGTGTCCTTATAAGCAAATGAGTTTTTTTCTTTTCTGGATACAATCTCACATATATTTTGGAGACGACATTTTCTCCAGAACCACAAGTCTTTTTGCACTGTATTCTGTACACTGTTCAGCTGCTATGTTTTAAATTACGCTGGTGTTCATACTATGGCTGAAAGCCCAACAATGCAAATATTACCAAGAAATATAAAGCTGAAAATATATTCATTGGCCACTGCTTTTGCAGATTCTAGATAAAACACAGGTCACTCAGTCAAAGCAGAGACCTAAAAGACACAAATGATAAAGATAATTTGGCACTTGTTATGCACCACGRTTTCCAACAAAATGCCTGAGCTGCCTACACAGAGCATGGGTCTTTAGATGTCACTTAATGTGAAGTCCAACTAGCCTTCTGATTAGGGATTTGGCTCTCCAGAAAAGCTGTGTAGGCGTTGGAGGGCAAACCCAGAGGCAGGTATTCCTGCCACAAAGCTTCAGGTGCCCGAGGCATTGCTACACCGAGGGCTGAAACGCCATCCTGCTGCTGACAGGGGTGCTCTGGAACTAGAACTAGTAGAGCTGCATCAGCGCAGATCCCCACACTTTGATTAAAATACATTGATTACCGCATTAAATACTGTATCAGAAGTAATTTTGTAATAAAAATAGAACAACAGCTAGTGACTAAAGAATTCAATGTCAGCCCCTATCATATGTTATGGCATGCTTTAGAGCAATAGTAGGAAGGAACAATAAAGTGTATTTGATATAGCACCAGTAAGATAACATCGTTGTGCACTTCGTAATGCTTGTGTATGCAGGATCTCCTCAGGCTTGCTATCTCCCCCTACTCTCTCCAGATAGTGATGCAGTGTGCTGCGTGGACGTTGCAGATAGTGTCAGTGCTAGCTCAGAGCTTTCTTCACTCTCTCTCCTGAGTCACTTTGTCATGCCTAGTCTGTCCTTTCCCCTCCAATAGTGTTCATTGTCTTCTTTCAAGGGTTGTAACATCCAGGATGAAAGAAGACTGTTTCTACTGACTAGAAAAACATGATTTCATCTCTTCATTGAACTTTTAAACATCATATATCAGGAAATTCTTAAATATTTCATTTTCTTTATATAAAATGGAATGGTGTCCGTTGGAATGATAAAGCCAAATATCAGAATGGCCTAAAAAATGGGATTTTTCTGTTAAAATCTGCTCAAAGGAAGGACCTAAGTCCACTTTTCCTAGCCGAACATGCTAAATACTAACACATGAAGAAATAAAGGAGGTTTGCTTCTCCTTTCAGTGCAGCTCTTGGTGTAAGGAAAGCACACCGACATGATGAGGACTTCCAAGCAAGATCAGTGAAGAAACAGGATTTATGAAGAAAAATGGAACCTAGATGTTAGGTATTGCCTAGAAGAAGGTAATCCCACACATAGACGAGCAAGTGGTCAGTAACTCCACTGGTGGAAGTTTAGGTCAGATCCAAGAAAGATACTTTAATACCTGACTTTTACGAGGTAAATGAGAGTTAATTTCCTAAATATTTTCATATATCTGTCTTCAAGCTTTTCAGGTGATTACAGAGGCAGGCAGAAGCTTAAGGACTAGGATTTTGGACTCACTTACCTAAAAGGACTCAGGTTGTTAGCCAAGCTAAGTTTTTGTCAAGGTGTAGCTTTGAATTATTTCAGCTGGGTTACTGAAATTTTCAGGCCCAGACTTCTGGTCTTGCAGAAAAAGGAGATTGCTTTTCTTCAAGGAAAGGACTTTTTTTTTTTCACTCTSTTACTGTTTTCCTCAATTGAAAAACTCTTCTCGTTTATAACTTAACACATATAGAAGTTAAATGTTCTGTTGATTGAGAAATTACTTATGAAAGGATGCAATTATTTTCTTGGCTGCTTGTTTTGATTCTTTTTCTCCCTGGCATTAGTATAGGCCTTCTAGGAATTTGGATCTTTAGAGAATATCGTTTTGTTTACGGGATAATTCATTCAGCATTTCAGTTCATTCGTAAATCTTCTCTTTAAGTTTCCTGTGCCTACCATTAATCTCAAATGTACAGCACTGCAGAGAAGGTAGTTAAGCAGCTTACATAAAGGCTAACTGGCTGCATGCACAGTCTGGTGTTTCTTCTATGACAGCCTGACGAGCTTGCCTTCCTATTGAATATCCAGGATTGTGGCTCATTTCTTAGCAATGCAGAAAGTATTCCCCTTCATGCTGTGGATATCAGTTTTGTCTAAAACAGCTTATTAAAAAAGATGAAAGACATTGGTCTTCAAACCTATTATTTTTTTAAACCATGTTCCCTGTCTGAAGCAACCTTCACCATGTGCCCGGTGATAAAATATAATCTCTATTCAAATATTTTATGTATTCACTTCATGCATTTTAAGCACTTGGACTATTCAAGTGCACTGCCCTCTATGAGGAAGCGTGGTGTCAGCTGGATTCTGCCTATGCTTCTCTATAATGTTTTCACGGTAATGTGAATGCATACTTCCTCCTTTTTGTCACAACTAAGCTTCCAAATTCCCACTCACAGAGCTTAGAAGACATAGTTTCATTAAGAGGAACAGCAGTGCAAAGGATTTGAAATATAAACAAAGTATGTAGGACCTATGGCATTCCTGAAAAGGGGGAAAGCTTCAGTGGTGAATACACATATACAAGAAAATATATCTGGCTGTTTCATCAGCAACAAAAATGATTATTTGTTTTACCTTTCATTAACCCTCTCCACAATACTTGCAGGCCTTTCCCACATACTCCTTGCTACCTTCACGCCTCCTGCATCTTCCATGTATTTGGCTGGGTGAGCGGCAACATATGCTGTGACAGATTTACAGCTGCACGTGTGCTGACTGTCCAAACATACATGTGTGCTGACCGGCCAGCTGGCTGTTTCCTCATGAAACAAGTAAAGGACTGGATTGCAATGGCTCTTCCTTCAAGGGAATGCTAATTAGGGCCGTCACTATAACCAAGAACTCATTCATGTAAAATGAGTGGGAACTTCTAATCTTTGAGACCATACCTCTGTCAGACTTGGTTATAACTGGACCACAAATTGATCTGAAGTAGTCTAAGGATTTTTCTATAAGGTTGTTTAGTGGTTTGACGTCACTTCTTCTAAGAGAAGAAGAATAGCATTCATCATACCAAAGGCAAATTCTGAAAGTAAATTTTGCCCAGAAAGACCAGAGAGAAGATAGCTTCCACAGAGAGAAGATCAATCCACAGCAGAGGATTAAAATTATTGCTCTAATTCAGACCATGTTGAGCTTGGTGGGCTTAAATATAGTGACAGGGGAAGATTCAAGAAGCATTAGTAACAGTGGTACCGTGCATAAAGGTGTTCTGTTTAAAATGCCAATTTATTGAAAGTATTAATTCCCCTTATTTTATCCTGAATGTATATAACAAAAGTCAGAAAGTAAGACTTTCTTAAGTGGCTTTCTTAAGTGGCTGCACCATTTTTGCCAGAGCAGATGTAAGTTCTGACTTTGCAGTGTTTGTTCTGATAAGGAGGAAAGGGAATTTTTATGGTCTGTTCTGACAGATGAGATGATGCCTAGACATCCATCATGCAGACATTTACATTTAAGTTGGTCACCATGAAAATATCTTTACAGCTAATGGAAAGAAAAAAGTATGTGTAGAGTTTGGCTGAGCTGCTTTAGCTGTTTCTTTTAAGATGATATGAGCTGAGCCCTAGAACCACTTATTTATCTCCATTGGTTAGAGAAGTCATTAAAAAAAATCAGCTATAAATAATTTTGCTCTAGATATAAACATCTTGCCAAACATCAATATATATTTTGATAAAGAAATATTAGCCAGATTATAATGAAATTTGGAAGTATTTTTCATCGGTTGTTTTTTCCAGCCATTTCAATGAATTTTTTACACTCAAACCGATTCCTGTGGATGCAATCAGCATTAGGTAGACCTTAGCTTTATTTTCTGGTGTTTTCTCCAGTATCCTTCCTAAACAGTATATTTACATCAAGAACAAAAGAAAGAAAGCTTATGCTCTACCTGGRCTTAGCCAAATTATCTATTCACCTCCTCGCCCCCAGTTCTCATCTGTTACTCTGGACCTCTCTGTGGTRTGCTGCCAAAATGAATCACATTTTTATTTTAGGATGCTTCAATACAGCAATCTTTTGTATAGCATCTGTTTTCATCAGCTCAGTTAGCTTTTCTGCCTTGAGCACTTTGAAAGTGCCTGGTGAATTAGCTGCCCAGTGGTACAGTTTCATGCTTCCTCRTCAGTGTGGATCTTATTGGTGATTTCAGTGAGCTCGCAAATTTAGAGGGGCTTAAATCTCTGGAGAGCTATTGCTACAACTCTAATAAGAAGGTGTTGATAGACCTTTGGCAGTGCTATTGCAAGACTGGCTCAAGGTTATTCTCATTTTTTTCCCCATACATACAGTATGTTATTTGTGTTGCCGGATTTTTGCTGTTGTGCAATTAATTACAATCTTTTCATACTCTAAAGCAAAATGCCTAATCTTCTTCTGCATTTACCCAGATTTTATACTTTCTTGTAATCTGTTTTTCCAAGGGCATGATGCATCTTGCTTACGCTCATAAGATTCCCTATAACTGCTCTTCTTCTAAGAAGGAAATACACTTCCGTTCCTCATAAACCTAGTCTTATCTTGATTTTATTACTGTAAATTAATTATGGGAGAATGATGAGTCATCATGACATCGTGGCTATAGAAAATTACATTTATTCAAATTAATCTTACATGAGGTTAAGATTCTCTTACACCACAATTTTTCTATGTCCCTTGATGTTTTAATACTCCTTCCCACATTATTCCCTGCAGGTTAAAATGTATTTCTTCTTGTCATGTTTTAAGAAGAAGTGAGTGCACACATAAAATACAAATCCTATGTATGCAAGCATAGATCRGCAAGCATACAGGTACAATAAATTATTTCTTTACATGACTAATTGGAAAGACACTCCAACAGTCGGATATCTGTGGTAGGTTGTGTTTTTTTTTCTCTAAAGCCAGCTGACAAAGCAACTGTACTCTGTTTTGCTGTATTTGTAACCATCCACTTGTAACTATCAATCAGACTCTGAGACTTTCCATAAAACTTCTTTGATTAACCAAAGACATTGCCTCTGTTCATCTGGAATTTGTAGAATGTAGCAGGTCATGTAGATGTCACCTTATTAGATATATATGAAATGAAATAATCGAAAATACAGCTATTCAACTGAGAACTCATAGACTGTATGACAAGAGTGACTCTTTTTCTTTTTTTTTTTTTCCCAACGCTACTGTACAACAGCCTTAGGGGAAAAATAAAAAGCATTATACACTTTAAGGGAATTTGACTGTAATGAGAGGAGCTGATGGGGTGGGGGGATAGAGCTGTAGACTTTGCAAGCAGCAGTTTTCTTGGAAACATATGATACCGCAGAAGGCAGATGCTTTTGTTTGAAAAGCAGCATGTCATGCAGATGAACACTGGGCTTTACCAAGTGTAATATCTGAAAGGAAAGAGCTGTCAAAAATAATAATCCAACCTCAAAGCCAGCTCTGCAATTTTAAAAATATTTGCATGTTGCCACTGCTGCCTCATATGGTAGCATTAGAAGAGCATAGAGTTTTAATTCACTTAAGGTGTTCACATCCCCACAAAGTATGGATTATTTCCCGTCGCACTGGTAGGCTCCCAGAATGCCAAGTTATTTGCACTGCATGAACAGATTGCATAATTATCTGTTGACTTTCTTGAAAGGAGAGTTGGCAGTGCAGTGTGATTAGGTTTTCCAGAGTTGGCAAATGCATAAGTGAGGAGACAGACACATGAGGACCRTATCAGTGCAATTTTTAATAATGAGCAGAAACTCTTGGGATTTTTTTTTTAAACATAGTGATGAAACACCTCAAATGTGAGATATACGTTTGGTTGATTTGGCAAGTGATGTTAAATTGCGTGAATGTGAGTGCGGGTTAGGACTACTGTGTTGCTGAATAAGGATGAAAAGGTAGCCTATTAGCAATGTTCTTGTTGCCTCGCTGGAAAAATTATGTTTCATAAAAAACTTTCAGGTTTTCCACGATAAAAATGTAATTCAAATATTTTTAACTCAGGCTTGATAAATTAAAATAAAGTAATTTTTTTTTTTTTTAAGTAAACACTTTTTAAACCCTCCAGCAAACCCTAAAACCCTTTTTACATGTTTGTGCAATCTTTACCTATCCTACAGAGTGGTATTAGCAGCATCTCTGTTGTGAGTTCACATCTTATTTCTTCTGTGGTGATCCTACAGATCTCACACTTTGCACAGAATGCACACTTTGCTAGATTCTCCACAGCAAAATTCAGATGGAGATTTAGCTTGAGTCTGTAACTGCAATAGCTTTGGAGCAGACCCTAACAGTACTTTTTTCCTGCTTGTAAGGAGGAATAGTAAACGTTGAGGGAAATGATGAGTGAATGAGCTGACTTATACAGCTTGATTTTGGTCTTCCTCCTCAGATGACCAGATCTTCCAAAACCTAAAAACTAGAAGTAAATCTGGTCAGCAGGAGAAGATTTTGTTGCCAGCACTTCCTCGGTTGATATTCAGCCTGGTTTGAAGAGGATGATAGCCAACTAAAGTCTCCAGGAAAAAGGGTTTGTGATACATGGATGGCATACGAAGGACACTATTTTTTATCTCTCTTCTATGGCCTGGGCTGTTCACCTACATTTACATATCTCATAAAAGTTCCATAGTGCATTCTGGGAACCACAAGTCTATGGTGCACAAGAGAATAAAATCACCCAGTTGGGACACTCAAGAAAATACAATAGAGATACAGGGTACTAGATCTGTCACTGCACAAGGCACAAAGGGATTCCAGAAGTAAGTGAAATAGTCACACTGAACTGAAATTAAAGTCCTAAATTGGGTTGGGGTTTTTTACATTGTTTATCAATAAAAATAGTGGAAAATTATTCTTACAACTCTAGAGAAGTTCTGAGCTATCAGAATTTCAAGTAAGGCACGTTGAATGTGTCAGCACACAGTTCACGCTAGGAAAAAAAMCAATATTGTTATGTTTCAGGTTAGGTGGCTCTCCCTCGTATTTATCATAAGTGTGGAGTATCTTTCTTTTTGTTYATTTAATGAAAGGCAGTAAAGTGAAACTGTGTTAAAAACGGTATCAGAAAAGAATCTGGGTTTAGATGTTCAGTTTTCTGACTGCAAATATAGATTAAGGGGAAAACAGTGTTTGAAATGGAAGATTAAAATATACCTTTAAATACTATATTTCCATCAAATTAGTCTTCTACTATGCTTACTAGTTAGCGAGCAGAAGACAGGCATTCTGAGGATTAAAGACTGTATAATCTTAAAATTCTGGCAATGTTTTTCCATAGGTTTGTTCAAAAATTTTTCAATTCTTTGAACCATTTTCACTTCTGATTGGAAATCAGGCATTGCAAGGTGTATATGAAAGTAAGTAATTGATTCAGAAGGGAAATCAGAGGTTAAAACTGTAATTTTCTCCAAAGGAAACCTCYCATGTTTTGAATTTTTAGTAGCTGTCTGTGTATTATTAACAACCCTACTTAGATTTGACAGGCAAGTAATAATGTGGTTATTCATCTCAAAGACAGTGGACCAGAATACATTTCTGGCTCTATAAATGCATTTTAAAAGCTGAAAGACAAATTTCATTACAATAAAGAATGGGGATTTGGTAAATGTAATCTTTGGTTTTTTATTGGTAGATAAATCTTTCTTTTTTCTACAACTGCTGTTAGGGTTTTAGAAAGTTTAATAAATAGAGTAAGTATTGCCCTATTTATTAGTAACAGTAATATTTGAAAGCAGAGAGTGTGGCATCCATTTCAGAATACATTGGGTCAATCCAGCCTGTGTGTAATGCCACTGAACCCAGTCCAGTTACACAGATCTGGATCTGGTTCAACAAGAATGCCTTACCTTTCCTGGAAAAATATCATCCAGTCAAAGTTAAAGATATGACAAATGATGAAAGCCTGTCCCAGTAAARCCTGCTGGAATTTGTCCATAGGTTTACAGAGGTGCCTAGATAATTCCCCAGTGTGATTTTTCAGAACATCGTACATACAGGCAGGTGTATCGACYGTAGTGGTTTCCTCTCATAGAATACTTTGTAGAGTATTTTCCTTACATTAAGTTGACCCTTAGTTTTCAATAGAAAATTAAGATTTTAGGTAATAAAAATTTAATTAAATAAAAAGATATAAAAGGTATCTCAGTACATTTAGTTGCATTTCATAAAGTAACTCTGTTACTCTTGTTATGTACAACTGGCAACTAGAAACTAAGTATTGGTAGTTAGAAACTGCCAAAAATAGTATTGTAGCATTTAAGCACTTCATTGTTTAAAGGTAAAAATGTAAAGGTAAAATGTAAAACTTTTAATCTTTCTTAAGTTCTTTCTTTTGTCAAGCATTATATTCTCAGAAGTCTTTTTTTTTGTGATGCTGAACTGATATCTATTTATTTTTCACCAATTAGTTTGCCTCTAATTATTCTCATTACTTTTCATTCAGAATATAGACTTTCAGTTATAAATTAAATATCTGTTCAAAAAAATCCTATGACCCTGTTTCTTTCAAAGTGCTATATTCTAGAAATCATTCAATGCATGAGTTAGGATAACAATAACTGAAATAATAGTAGTTTCATCTGACATGATGGAAACTGTCCAGACATAAAGCAAATGTGATATCTTCATGTAGCATATTAAATAAAGGCAACTCCTTAGGAATACAATTCAATAATGATGTAAATAACAATGTAAAGTTGTGATCTAATGAAAGCTGTTTCCTGTACGGTCCTTAGCAAAAGAATGTTTCTTTTTTACATCTGTCATTTTAAACTTGGTATTCATAAAATATACACAGGTAAACAAAATACTTGGAATTTATTTTTTGCTTTCCCCGGGGAGTGGTAAATTCTGGTTAGTTGTCATAGTCTGCATGTTATTCCTTCAGCTGAGAAACTGCGTGATGAAGGCTTATCTTGTTTTTGTGAAGTTCTGCCAGATTAAGCACATTGTTCACCCCAGTCTATGAAGTAAGTGAAGTGGAAGTTGCTCTCTGGTTATAATAGGAATTGTGTGGAGTCCTAAAAGAGGTGAATGGTTTCTAATTCTTTGGCCTTTTATATTAAAAAACGTTAGTACTATAATGCATTTGTTGCCATAACATATTGCTTCACTTTCCACATTGTTTGAGTGTGTATAGGCTTCTCAGTAGTGAGGGAAGAACAAATAGATATATGGGAGTGTGAATGTTAAATGGCAATAGAAGCAAGAACAAAGTTGTTTCAGGCACCTGACTGTCAGGTGGATACCAGACACAGTCAGAGCCATGGTCCAGCAGAGGATTATTAAAGAGCCTCTTTTGTTCCTGTCCACCTCAAGCAGTGAGGCCATCTGGAAATGTGACATAGCTGAAGCTGTGAGCTTTAGACCTTCTGGATTGACTTCTCTAATTCTACACTTGCTCCCTTTGTCTGACATCTCTAAGCCATTCTCCATTCAGAAAAAAACATCTGGGTCCCAGAAGTTCCGTGAAAGACTTCATATAATTTTCTGAAAGACATTTGACCTTGACTTCCTAATAACATTTCTGTAAACTATCTGAATTTTACCCTTTTTTAAACTTAATAACAAATTGTAAACACACAAACAATGCCTTAATTAAGTTGTTGCTTCAGATTTTCTCTGGATTGTGCAGTGATGAAAGATTTTGTTACGTGATAACTGTTTCTCTGGCAGATTTGTTGGACTCAATCCAGTTTTGAGTGGTCAAATATGTGCGTAAAACAACAGTAATGCTG
The DNA here is from genome assembly GCA_030449065.1 of Oceanodroma leucorhoa. Taxonomy (NCBI): domain Eukaryota; kingdom Metazoa; phylum Chordata; class Aves; order Procellariiformes; genus Oceanodroma; species Oceanodroma leucorhoa. Next base: position 10,239,263 of record JASVER010000018.1, read on the forward strand.
TTAGGTTCTCTGCACTTGAAAATGTCAACAAGGAGGCCAGAGAATTAATGGAATGAACTATATTTTAATTTTTATGTCTTCCTTCCATATTAAGGCTGGAACATTTTGATAATGTTAGCCTGGGAAGTTTCCTTCGTCATTGCCTATGTTACACTGGAATAACTTGAATGGCAGGTTTGGTTTATAAATCACAATGCTTTCCAGAGGTGTGATAATAAGTTTTATTTCAAAGCACATCTCAAAACAGAAACAGCTATGAACAGCAAGACCTGGCAGCAACAATATCTCATTTTTCCTCTCCTCACTGCAATTGCTCCCATCCCTTCTCCGAGCAGTTGCTGGCTCATGAGGTCCCCAACCAGCAAAGGCATAAAAACTCATACAGCTCTTCTGGCTTTGTCTCATGAGCAGTAATGTTTGGGATCCAAAAAATAAAAATAAGAAGAAACTACAGATCCTAATCATTTTGGAAGGAAAACATGACAATAGAAGACAATCTTCTGTGCTCTTTGGTTACCCCTTCATCCTACACATTATAAATCTTTGGCAGACATGTGACCATCTTCACATATCTATCAGTCTTATAGTTAATTGGAGAATTTCAAATGGAAAGATACCAATCTGCCATCTTTCACAAGTACTCAACTCTCACAGGAACTACATTTGTATGACACAATCTCTCTTAAATTCCTAAAATCAGCTAATCTATAAGTAATACAGACAGAAGGCACAAAACACAGTTTATACCCTTTTATCCACCTGCTAACAAGTCAATGAACGTCTGTTATGTAACCTAAATTGTTGGCAGCAAAGTTAGAATGAGCTTTCTCACAGGGATTAGATGTCACTGTTGGCTCTGTCTCTAGTAGCATATGCTACCAGAATATATCTGCCCTATAAATGGGAAGAGTTACTATATCAGCTATCATTTCATTGAATGTCAGACTGATGGAGCTCTCTATTCATGAGGTCAGAATTACAAAGTGAAATATAAAAAGGATGCAAAGATTTCCAATATCCGCCCAGCCAGCAGCCAATCTCATTTTGTATTCTTTAGAAGTTGACCGACATCAGGTTGCTTAGAACAAGGCATAATAAACCCCATTAGGGTAATAACCATGGGATCTGCCCATAAACATTTACATTCTAAAATGTAGTGATTTATATTATCTTGCATAGATTTGTTCCATTTTTACATCTATTGATGCTAAAAGTGAGAGTTCTGTTTATCTTCTCAAAATTTTTGATAGCAAGGACATCTTGCAATTATTAGATTTACAAGCTAATTGGGTGTTATGTTCAGAATTACTTTTGCTGAGCAATGCACAGTATGCTGCTTCAAATTTTTATTGATTATTCCCCCTTCTTGTATTATGGGACAAATTATAGCAGAACATCTGCTTTACTGTCTATAGTTCATTMATTATTTCCTATAAATTTTTCATCCATTACTTACCCTTACTGAAATTTGAACAATCTCCAAATTTTCAATTTCCTTTAATGTAAATTTTTCTCTATAGCTTCAATTAGTTTCTTGTCTTTGATTCAATTCTGTTTCTGTTGTATATTTTGAGATTAGGTGGCTAGAGCCATGCCCAGGCTCAAAATCTACAATTATTTTATTTAGTGTCTTTTGTACAAATACTTTTGTACAAATACTTTTGTATTTGTTTCTACCATGTTACATTATATAAGAATTAATTTCTGACCACTACTGCAACATGCAAACATTTTAATTGGCTGTCCTAGGATTTTCTCTCAAGTGCTTACAGTTAATTTCCAACTCAAACAGAGATGTATAGTTCAAGTTATTTCTTCTACTTGTAGTATAAAATGTCTTATTTACCACTGTAACAGAGTCCAAACCAGCAACCATTAAACTCTGTAGAAAGACTTGCACTGGCTGATTCACCCATCTGCTTTTTAAAAAGGGCTGCATTTCTCATTTACCACCGTATGTACCAAAGAATGTATAATTCCAGTTTTATCCACACTTTTTGAAAAATGGTAAACTAAGTTCTAGATATAACCTAGACTTTAGATCGTCAGTATGAACCAAAATTAAGATTCTGATAACTCTAATCAGACTTGCAGTCAAGTCTTTCAGGGTTCTTTCTGTAGAAGAAATGGCACATGTGTTGGAGTCTGGTGGCAATTTTTGAAACACTATAGGTAATTGTCAGTGCCAGGCAAGTTCTTGACAGAAGCCCAACTCACCATGGGTACCAATTAATCTTTATCACTGTCCTAGACCAAGAGAGAAAGGCAATTCAGATATCAGAGAGGCTAAATAGCCCTCTGTTGATGCATGTCTGTTTTCATCTACCTTATGGGAGTCCAATATACACAAGTTCCTAATTTAATCACTGCAGCTGAATGGATAAAGTTTGGTAGCATGAACCCATACCATTGTTTTCCTTTGTGCAGGGTCATTACTGCAACACATTTCAGTGAAGACCAAAGGAGGGGGTTGGAGGGTGATGCTAAAATGATTCATATGGTGTCTGCAGATGTTTCTCCCAGAATAAGAGAAAGGCAACCTAGAATAATAGGAAATTTCTGCTGTGTTATACCAAATCTGAAACTAACGTAATTCCTATTATTGCTACTATTTTTTGTCCAATTTTTGTATCTAAACACAAAGTAAAAAAAAAAAAAAACAAAAAAACACCACAAAAAGAAAAAGACAAAACTTATATAAACTTAATTTCAGAATTTAAAGTACATCAATACTTAGATAAGTACTCTTCCCAAAGCACCTAAGGACTCTGTGTCTGAGTCCTAGTGATATGTATTTTAAAGTTCTTCATCTGAGAAACTCACCACTGGACTCAGTCCAGTAGGTGACTTTATAACACGACTCTCATGTTTCAAGAACAACCAAGAGAAGAAACTTCCCTTCCCTTTTCATATAGTAATTTATTTATTAGACGTTTCCTCTAGTGATAGGGAATTCAGGATCATTTATTTCCAAGAAAACATGTTCCAAGAGAACATGCTACTCACAAGGCTATGGATGGATTTTTCTCCACTGCACCTTTTATTTGCGTGCCAACAATTATTGGACTGCTTCACAAAAACAATATAACCATATTTTATTGACTGAAATATTGTTTACAAATACTTTAAACTCTTCTGCCTTTTAGGGGCTGATGCCAAGCTTTTTGAAATGCACTTATACCCTTCCATTGATTTAGATGACCTTTTGACCAGCTCCTTGGAGTAGCTTGAGGGAGAATTAATCTGTGATCAAACCAGATAAAATCCTAAGGGTTTCTAAAGCTACATACTGCCATCTCAAACAGGAATTCATTCTTCTTAATTCAGTAGACAATCCAGTATAAAAGCTGAGTTAGTGAACCAAGGCTGAGACCTGCAAGGGGTGCTAGTACAGAAGCTTTTGTTGTTACTTTATTTTACTTTATATTCCCTTCTCTGGTTTTGAAGTCCAAGAAGTCACAAATTATAGCATTTATTTTCAATAAGGAATATTTTTAACTGTTTACCAGCTCATGGCTACTTTAGTTGTTCTCACTTGCATAAGAGATAAGAAAGGATAAAATTGTTCAGAATCACTCTGCAAATAGTATGTCAGAACCATACCCACTCATCTGAGAATTGTATATCTCTTAATCTGACTCGACTCTTATTCGTATTAAACTCACACTCATAAAGTGTGAATTCCTTCATTAAACTCACTTTCAGATTTGCCATGAACAAATAATACCTTCCTGTTCTCCTATCCTCTGCCACCTTTGCTCTGCTTCCAGAATCAGCAACACAAAAATCAATAGCTAATATATTTAATTGCCGGGAAAAGCAAAGTGTTAGCAGCAGAACCATGACAAGGTCATTCTCCCAGTCTCTACCAAACATACACAAACACTTGCCAACACTGAGGCTCTCAGTCTCAGGCTACCAAACATACACAAGCACTTGCCAACACTGAGGACAAGGAACAGCCTTGGATTCTGCCAGTCTGTTGTGCTACTTGGCCACAGTGTATATGTCAACACACAAAGCACATTCTGTGTTATAAACACACACATGCATATGCATGCACGTATCCCGACCTGGTTTTTGCCACTGCACTAATTTACTGCTTATTAGAGCTGTTGACCTTCCAGATGATAAAATTTAATGTTTATTCTCTTGTAATGTTTGATCATAATACTTTTTAAATATATCCTAAGCTGGAAAATGGTATTTTCTAGATATATCACAATTAAGATCTAGAGATATGTAGGTTCAGATCCTCAAAAACACTTCTCAGCCCACATTTCTTACTGTCTATATCGCTCAGAGTGGGTATATGTACAAATGCTGAAGTCTTGACAACACTGAGCTGACTGGTTTCTCTCTGTCCTGCAAGCCTTAGCAGGATAGCAGGTACATATACTTCCTCCACAGGCCTCAATTCAGCATCAGAGTCCATATAGCACAACCAAAACAGGTTGATTGTGCTATATGGACAGGGTATGCTTTTCTTTTCCTACTTGAGTAACAGATCACTAATCTATGGGAGACCCCAGTTAAGTCTCATTTGCAAATGAGGACCCACTGTCCTAATTTGCAAAAAACAGCAGTGTCCTATTTCCTGTAAGACTTCTGTAAGTAGTGGACTATATAGTCAACCTCTCCTGTCCTTCCCTTTGTAGTCCAGTTCATAATTAAAAAGCATAATTAAATGAAGCTGTCAGGAAGCAAATCTTAGATAAAAATGGCTAGAACATTTCCATAACACAAAGATTCAAGTCTAGACAGGTAGAAAGGGACTTGAAATCAACTTGAGTTTGAGCAAACATGAGGTTCTTCTTGGTTGTGTCATGATACACAATCTTGGCTACGTCTGCTGCGTATTTTTTTGCACATATATCCAAAACACGTCATTTATGCTGTGGAACTATCCAAATAAAATCTAGTTTCAATCTAGATGTTATTTAAACATTTTAGTGTAAGAGTGAACACAAAACAATAAACCAGTTGCTCAGCTGGGCTTATAAATCTGCCATAATTTCATTATACTTTAGCTATGCAGCCCTTAGATCAAAGCTGTCTTACAGCTGAATGCTGCAAAGTATAACCAGGATGAAATGAGTTTACCTGCAAAAGATCATGAAGTTGGAGCTTATGGATGGTTAATTCCAAAAAGTGTTTCACCTCTGTAGAGGGAGATCCCAAGTTCCATTCTTATTTCTTGAAYGTCACTCCTATGTTATAAAATAAAGTTGTTCTCATGTTGTATCTTCAATGTTGGCTCCTGGAAAGAAGAGTTGTTATCTTCTGATCTCCACAGCCAAACAAACATGGAATATTCCTGTGATTCCTGGGATAAAACAGCAGCAGGATGGTGTCCTGATTAGAATTCTGGAATGGAATTTGGGACCCTCTGCTTGAAGAGGAGGCTCCCCTGAACCCTTGAACAAACTCATTCCTACATTTATTTCATTTTTTTCTTTGTAAATCTAAGAAAATAATATTTACTTGGTTTACGGTAACATTTTTTACCTGTATTTAGAGACTATAAGTCTTTCAAAGAGTCCTGGGTGCACATTAAGTACCACAGGTAAAAAGCAGGAGTTCATTCCTGTGCCATGAGCAAATACTTCCAGCAGAAAAAGATCTGGAACAACAGATGAACTTCTCTGTGAGCACTTCCAAAATTGTATTTTTATTAATGTCGTTCATCTCAGCTGACAGGATAATTCATCATAATTAAAAAGATAACCTAGGTTAGTGAGGCTTGTTCTGCAACAGAGTTGTGAAATTAATTTTTAGATGGCCTTTATATGTACAGCAGGGTTTTCAATGTTTATGAGAGAAAATGCCTCCACTAAACACAAACAATGATAATGACACACTCATCTTTTCTCTGGCTAAAAAATAAATTTGACCAAATAAACTACAGGTTAGATTCTCAGCTGTATAATTTTGAGAATACCAACAGTAATTGACTGTCATGAATGGTCATATATATATACATACTTCATGGAAGCATATATATTTCTTTAGAAATTTTAGTAAATACTTGTGATACTGGCCAATAGGTATAAGGAATTTATTATGAGAACAAGTTTTAGAAAACAGAAATGTCTCTATGTGCATAGGATTTACTGGCTACTGGCTTTGTATCGAAGGGAGTTATAAAAGCAACCCATTGACACGGAACATTTTCAGAGCTCCAGAACTGGGACTGCAGCATCTACAGATGCTCTACTCATGCCAAGTTTTCTTTATAATTAATGCAGAGAAACATGCATTTTTAAGGTGTAATTCATCTGGCTTGTTTAAAACAGCCACTTTAGGATGTGATGAATCATACCTTAGACTCCATTGGCAGTACTAATGAAAATTCCTTAACTCTAAAGGATGAACACAGTGACTGACTTAGACAAATTGAGCCCAAGAAGCCTAATATGGTGGAATCATTATGCTTTCCATTACCAATTTTGCAAAGGCTTGCTGCATACATATGGATAATTACATTTTTTGAGAGTTAAGACCTCTAAAATTAATTCTCTTTCTAGGGGTCTGGGAACCTTGACTTCTCAGTGAAGGATAGACAGGTTTTTGAGCATCAGAATGACTTCTTAAAGCAGGTGTCTTTTGGTAATATTGGTTTTAATTTCTCTGTGTGTCAGCTGTTCCATATGTAAAATGTGAATTATAATTTTAATCTTATTATGACCTGGTTTGCCTTTATTCATTCAGATTTATAAAGTGCTTGATAAACTCAAAAGGATACAGATGCCAAACATTATTAGCTATGTTATTTTTCTTTATTACTGTCACCTATTCATAGACATTTTCAACTCAGTTTGAATTTTGACCCCTGTTCATCTCTCCTTTCTAACTAAATAGGATATTTAACTGTCCATCACTGTGCCTTGAACCTGAATTTTCACATCAGTACATTTGTGATTCAGAGCATATCCCACAACACCCTTTTCCATGCTGTATTGGATGTGCCTTCCATATGTTATTAAAGATTCAGCAWCACAAGCTATCATTATATTAATTTTAAGACACTTTTTTACCAACAGATGAACAATCACGATGATTAAAAATGCTTCTCCTCTCAAGGGCTTGTACAGTATTTTGCATTCTCTGGCATGTTGATTAGTTATGTTGATTGAAAATGAGTGAAAAACAGAGACAACTTATTAGCCAGTTTAGTTAGCTGCTACTTACATTAATGAAAATATCTGGATACAAGCCCACTAAGAATACTTGGGAGATCAGAGGTTGAAAAGTGATTCCTTTGCTTCTCACTGCTGACAATTTGAAAAGGAGCATATTTGGGGAAATGGCTGTTGAAGCATGCACAGCCTCCACATTGCTGTGCTGGAGCCCAGTCGAAAACAGAGCACCCTCAGGAGCAGGGGAGCCACGCTCGGCGGGTGTTTGCATGGCACCCCCCTGAAGGCTGGCRTTGCAGGTGCTTTGGCAGCAGTAATATTTATCAGCAAAAGCAGCTAGCAGCAGCTCCATTGCTGCCACTACTAACAACACATGTCTGTCTTTCATTGCCAGAGAGGCATCGATGGAAATAAGGGAGGGCACGTAGCTGGTTTTCTGAAGGACAGCTATGKTTTTTTTCCTTCATAATTTGTTTATTTATAGGGCCAGAGTGGCTTTAAGGCTGCAAAACAGAATTTCTTATATATATACGCTTCCTTTCAGCTGACACCAAGGAGCTTCATGCTGAACACAAAACCCATTCTCTCAGCTGTGGACAGCTAGTAAGATGCACTGGTGGTCCACGGTGGAGGGAGGGAGGGAGAGGGCAAAAGAAATGTTACTAAGATTCTTCTTCCACATTTGGAATTGCAAGGGTAAAAGCAGTAAAGTGATTTGCCCAAGGTGATGCAGTGAGTGCCAGGAACTGAATCCAGATCTCCTGAGTCACAGCCCGATGCCTTAATCAGCTGACCATGTTTCCAAGCATTTGGCTTTACAAAATCAGTTGGCCTGATTTACTGGCAAAGTCTTACGATAGTGAATTTTCCCACTACAAAAAGTCAATGACCTAAAAAAAAAAAAAGTAATAGCTTTTTTACTCCCCCCCCCCCGCTAACTGGAAACATATTGTACCTGAGCCATACTGCAAAATAAATGCTGAAGAAAAGGGACGACAATAAAAACCAGGCTTCCTGGTAATGCAGCACCCATTCCAACATTGCTGCAAGACTCAGGTGACAATGATTTGTCATAAGGAACTGTGCATTAGAATGAAAGACAAGGATCTTCTCACTGACGAAGTATCTGCTGCTTGTCAGCTGCCACTTAGACAATGGGAAAGGGCTAGGAATGAGTTTGGAGAACTTTACTTGTGATTGTTAGACCACTGCATATCCACTTTGTTTTTCCAAATATTTAGTTCTATCTGAACAAGGAAACCAGATTTCATCCTGACTTTGCTCTAACTCTGTTAAGTGGACTTCAAGCAGAATATGTACTAAAATCTACCTAGGTGAGAGAACAGAGTTGTTAATTATGGTAGTTAATATTCAGAATTGGTAAGAAAAGAATTTTAAAGCTATTTATAAGAATTTAACTTATATTTTCAATCAGAATGTCCTTTTTCCAGTTATTTATTTTTTATTCTGGTCATTCACATTTTGAATCATTTATGAAAATATATAGGTAGACTAAAATATATTATTACTATCCTCATGTGGACTTTGGATAATTGGTACAATAATGTTACCTATTTCTGACACTTCAGAGTTAATGCAGTTAAAGTGCTGGGTTACTGAAAAAGTCAGTGCATATATGTGGGTTTAAACACAGATCTGCTAAATTAGCACTGGAAAATTCAAATAGTTAGTTTTTGCTTGTTTTCATGGTTTTCCCAGTGTGAAAGTGGGTATTTCATTTAACTGTGCAAAGTAAGATGAACTATGCTATTCAGTGCCTAAACTGAGGACAGCTAATTAGTAGGCAGTTTTCCTTTACAACCCAGGTCCGAGTCTTGTTTTTGTAACACAGCAGACCAACAATTACACCAAAGAGAGAGTGTTGGAGAAACACCTAATCAAAGCCTCCTGTTCCACAGCTTTTATCGCTTATGAATGGTGGTGGTGATCTGCAGAGGAGAGCTCCTGCCTGGAGAGCAATCTCACGTTGCACATATCACTGGTATGCAGTACAGGTGCATTGCAGATTTAATCATTGAATGTAATCATTTCTTCAGCAGGTGAGAAACTTTCCGTTGTGCCATCCATAGGCATCTTTTGTGATACTTATATCTGCCATTCTTCAGTTTCAAGTTAGATTAATGGACAGGTGTTAGCACATAGAAAACCTGAATAAAGAGCTCTTCTTTTTTTGGTATTCTGTGAGAAGTCATCAGTATACTAAAAGCAGCATGTCTGTTAGTCTGCAACATCTGTATTTCATTGTCTCTAGTTTAACTTGCTTATTGTATTTACTACTACTGAAACATCACTACGGGAAGTGTTTCATTTTGTACGAGTAGTGTCTATGTGCTTGGGCAAGCTCCCTCTTTTGAGATCCTGCTGAAATCTGCAGCCAGGGAGAGAAAACACACACAACAACCACTCAGAAAACAGTAATGGAGAGAGTAATTACCTCCTCAGCTGTGGCTAAATTGGCTGTTAGATACAGCTCCTGGAGAAGACGATAGCCGAGTATCAGTTAAAGAAACTAAATTTTCATTTTTCTTTTTTTTTGTGTGTTTTTTTTTTTTTAAGAAGGAAGACTTATCCAGCGGGCAACTATCAGGCTAGGTGATTAACAATAAATATCCCTGCTTTTTCAAGTAAGCTTGCACATATTGAACCTTTTATGTATATAGTTCCTTAAAATCCTAATGGAAATAATTCATCTAGCTGTTGGTGGTTAAAGGAAAGCTCACAGGATTTGCAGGTTTTTAAAAAGCAATGTGATTGGAGAGCTTTGTGATTTAAATGTATACACAAATCCCCAAACTGAGCTAGAAAGAGCTTTGGATAGTTTTGAACATACTTAATATGATAAGGGGGAGGGGAACTACAAGATGCTCTATTTCASTCATGAGAATGGCTTTCTTATGAGGTTTTGAATGATTAAAAGTCCAGTAGAATAAAATATTATGAAATGAAGTATAAAGCAAGCTGGAAGTACTTTGAGTAAAAAGAGCTTCAGATGCATGTGTGATAGAAGAGAATGGAGTAATAACCCTGTGTTATCCACCTACATCAAGCCAGGATTTTCTGGGGTTTTAAAAAAAAAAAGGACAGGGAAAAAAACAATCAGGAAGATCATTATATTCGTATTGTCTTGCACTGCATGGTAGCGTGTAAGAGAATACAAAGAGAAGTGGGCCAAAAGCCATGTTCATGTAATCCTGAGTTAGCAGACAGYAGATCAAATTTACACCTAAAGAATATGCTTCTCTGATAACAGTAAAAAAGTGCATTGCAAATTAGCATGAATATTAAGCGTGGCAAGATAAAAACACATCTCATTTCTGAGCACAAAAATATCATTGTCTAATTTCCTCTGAAATGTGTCATAAACATGCCTTTTATTCAGTATTTTGAAAGAAAAATGGATCATATTACACTTCTCAGTGATATAGTTATGCAATTCAACGGGGGATGAAATGTCATGATTTAATAAATAGGATAAAGATTAGTAAAATAATCTGATCACTGTTCTCTTATTTTCAGTCATCACTGAGGATGGAAAAGAGCAGGAGAGGAAGATTAATTTGCGGCTTTATGCAGATATGGGTCAGTAGCCCACAGCTTTCCTGTTTTTTGTAAGTGCTAACATGCTTCAGCACAGAGAAGATCACTGAGAATGAGAGAGTGATTGTAAATGAACCACACACTTCTCTGAGCAAGCAGCAGTGGGAGTGTGTTTCTCCTTGCAGGTGGCACCCAGACATGGTCAGGTCTGCTCTGCTCCCAAGAAAGTGCGCGGGACGCTTCTGTAGTGCCTGTGCACAGGCAGTCCTGAGTTGTGTTTTTGCCTTGGATGCTCTGCCTGGATTTAGCCATACTTAGGGCTAGCTTTGAGGTGACCTTTGAAGCCTCGTGTTGCATGCGGTCTGGCTACAGGGTCTGGCTACAGGGTCTGGCTGGACTGTCCTCACTGTCCCATACTGCTTCACAGCAACGTCACACAGACACAGTTGGATAGAGAAGTAGCCTGAAGTTGTACTGGTTTCAAGCTCAAACTCTCAGGTATTTCCTAGGTGTCTGGGTACTCTCATTTACATCCCCCTTTGGAGCTACAGCACTCCCAACRCGCCCCGTCTTCTTGGAGGTCCATAAGCCAGAAAGTACAAGCTAGGGTAAGTAGGGCTGTGCAAGGCTCTGTCTCACCRTATATTTTTTCAGAGGAACATGTTGTCTGAACGCCTACGTCACTATTCCAGGCACTAGGCATATTGAATTAATTACAGGCATTTGATGGTACCCAAATGAGTCAGTGATTTCAGCAGCCACATACAATCCCTTCTGCTTTCACACAGTGGAGAGGCACAGCCTCAGCCTGAATCTGATCTCTCAGCAGTTTTGACCTCCCTGGTGCTGCACCTCACTTCCACCAACATTCATGTGGAGAATCAGATATATAATTTGCCACAGTGCTCTCACGTGAACTGTCGCTAACAGATGGCATTTTTCCTGTCTAAAATATGTGCCTGTAGCTGGTCTCTTTCACACTTCTCCCCCCCMCACACATTTTGAGGTTTCCATCAGTTATTCACTCTGCAGCCTCAGGTTGCCATCAAAGCTGAAAGCCACTACACAGTCCAGATGCTCGTGAATTTGTCATGCTACCTGTTTAGCCTCTGGCCAAGAGATTAAAGGCTTCTTCTGGTTTCACTTTAGTCCTAACAATATAACTGTACAACACATTAATGTTTTGTCTCTGTCACCATGCCAGTGATGACAGAGACTTAAAAGAGCAGGGTGCTGAGTCACAAAAGACATCTAAGAGCATACCTAAGAGCAAATCCAGCTCTTAGGAGAAAAACTAGGCTGGACACAGAAAAAAAACAATTCAAGGTTTGAAATTTCGGTAAAAAGTCTTTGTAATCATAAATTCCCTRAAGTTAGGGTAAAAATGGTTTCTTTATAAAGTAACAGCTGTGGTTTATCTAGGGAGGCACTGGCAGAGCTCTGGGTATGATTTTGGTATGGGGTCAAAATAACTGCATTATTTTATTGCTCATATGTGTTATTCCTTAATGTGCATCACAACCACACCCAGGTGTATGTAAAGCAAGCCACCTGTTTTTCCTGTCTAATCTGCCATGCTTATAAATAATTTACTGAATAAAGGTTTCTAGATGGAACGATGGTGCTGTTTGTGTTTGCTATAACAACATGACCTGTGCTGTACTGCCTGGGCAGAACCTGTGGCCCTGTGAAGTGTGAGACCAAGGAAGGTGAATGCTTAAAAAAGAAAAGCCAGAGGCAACAAGTTATGAGGCAGTCTGGGGAAAGAGCAGGCAAAAGTAGAGGTAAAAAGGCCATGGCCCTGTTGGTGCCATTGTCTCCAGCAGAGGGTTGGAAACCCAGGGAATCCCCTGCCATCGGTGTGAAAGGAAGGAAGGTTTCTGCTAGGACGCAAGGGAGGATGAAGCAGCAGCAACTGATGACACTTTTCAGGCTTTCCTATCCCTTTCCTCCCCTCCCAGATCAATTTTCCCTCTCACTCGCCCTTCCAGCTCTGCTGCTTCGTCCTTCTCATCCCCTTTCCTTAACAAGAAGCTGAGCAAGGCTCCAACCCCTCATCTCCAAGGTGGCAAAATTCAGTCCAGCCCACACTGCTTGAGAGCCTTCAGGCAGCTCTGACGTTCATTCATATGATGCTTAAAAGCCCAGCAATCATCTGACATTGTCAGAGCGTGTGCAGATGAGTTGACTCCCCGAGGCAACCCAAGACAATGTTTGCTGAGTCTCAAAAGCTGTTTACCATGAAAACATAGAACTTCTCCATGGAAATCTGGTGCTGTGACTTGCATCACATGAACACTATGTCAATGTTGCTGCTTTTTTCATGTTTAATCTGTCGTACTTATAAATCATTTACTGAATAAAGGTTTCTAGATGGAACAATGTCGATGTTTGCAATATCAGCAAAGACCTGTGCTGTACTGCCTAGGCAGAATCCGTGGTCCAGGGAGGTGTGCAACCAAGGAAGGTGAATGCTGCCATAAAAAGTCAACAATACGTATTAATGATTTATCTGCCTTTCCTATGCTGGCATTTAAAAGGCTTGAAAGTAATGTCTAYAAACTTCAGAAAATCTTTGTGCTAGTCAGATAACATTGGTGGGAACATCTGAATCAGAAACTGGATGTGAATTTTGGGATCAAAATCAAACTGTACAAGTTTTGCATTAAACATTGTCTTGTTGCTGGGCGAGGTTAGCAGGGAAGAATAAATTAGGATCCCTGACTCCCCTCACCRTGCCAGCCTAACACACAGATGCCGCAGGCTCTATATTTGGGGGATTTTACTCCTCTCTTCACCAATTTGTACAAGGGAGCTGCATCTGGCCTTCGCCCCACCCTGATACTCTGTGTAGCCACTAGAAACCCTGGGAAGGGAAGGAATGTTGCTTTTCCTCTGTGTTATCAGTGAATTTTGGGAGACGTGTTGTTTCCTGCATCCCCTCCTGCAGAGCAGTCCCTTCAAACGCATGTGTGCTGAGGCACGGCTGAGCTGTGCAACACCTAGTATGTGCAACATCTAGTTAATGACAGCTATGTCAGGGCATCTTTCTCTGGGGTTCACCCGAGGGGTGTAGTTCTTGAGGAYGCTGCGTGCATTTCTGTGACTATTCAACTGGTTTCAAGCACCTGGATTTTCACACAAACCTCTAAGAATGCAAATCTCCTTTCTTTTTAGATGAGTCATCCAGGATGACTGCCCATGGTCCTATCTGGGGGTGGTGAGAGGGAGATCCTGGAAACAAACATTAGGGATAACCGCAAAGGTTCTATCAAGCCGGTAGGCAGAGAGCACATCACACCTCAGAGTCTGTTTGAGGGCTCCAGGGCCTAACATCAGCTGTGATATAGACCTATTTGTTTCAGAAAAGGCTGATCTGTAGGCCCAGCCCTTGGCTGAACAGTTGGCTATAAAGTTTAGAAAAGATCTTACCACTCTGATGCGAAGTCCTGTGCTTCCCTGCACAGGCTGGGGAACCCTTTTAGTGATCCAGTCCTGTGGATTTCCCTTCTGCATAGCTTGTTTTCCTTATGAGTTGCCAGCCTAAAACAATAGAGGAGTTTCCAACAATAAGGGGATTTTCAGCACTCCGAGCTTAGTCATTTCCTCTTACTCAAAGGAAGAAAATGTGAAAAAGTTCCAATTTAGAAAGTCTCTGGCTGGTGGTCCAGCCAATATTTATGTATCTGTTTTCACAAAGTACTAATGGTCAGATCAGCAGGGGTGTTGCTTTTCTGTGAAAATAACATGATATTTTAGAACAATTGTTCAAACTGGTACAGTAAATAGCTTTCAACATAACATAATTTGCAGTGGACATTAGTGTTTCCATGGCAACAGAGAATGCTGTCCTGTTTTCATTTTGTTTTGCTGGATATTAAAGGAAAACCCTTTGAACAGTTCCAGTGTTACAGCTTATATTGTAACTACTATTGCTACAAATCTACCCAAATGAAAAAGAATCCTGTTCCAAAGGTTATATTGTCTGTAGCTTTGGCTGTGTAAACACACGTTTAACAAATAATTTTTACTAATTCTGTGGCTTATATTAAGTTCAATCTAGCTGTGTCTCARGGTTGAAAACTTCAGTTAAAGAATAAACTTTCTAAACTGAGAAATAGCGCTGATATTGATCAATTAAATGGGAGATATATACCAAATACATGTATTATGTGTAGATCTTACTGACATATGATTTGTCTCAATGKTTTTTTTTGGAATAGTGTTTCTTGCTAATTGGACTTGTGCATATGTGCAAAAATTCTTGTGGAAAATGCTTCAGGCTTTTTATGATGMTGGATTTTTAATGAGTATTTTTTCCCGTAACTTCAAAATATAACTTCATGATCAATTTTATTCAATGTTCACATTATTTTATCACATTATTTTATGAAATGTCAAGAGAAGTGTTGTGCTATAGTGTTCGGCTCAAGTCATTGTCTTGCTCTGATTTGCATATCACTTTTAAATAAAAATAAAAATACTTTTGATGGTACCATAGAATCATAGAATAATTTAGGTTGGAAAGAGTCTCAGGAGGTTGTCTGGCCCAACCCTCTGCTCAAAGTAGGGCTAACTTCACCGTTAGATCAGGTTCCTTGTGGATGTTTCCAGGTGAGTTTTGCATAACTCCAAAAATGAATATCACACAACAACAATGTCATAGCTTGGAGAATAATTGCTTCTCCTGCTTGTTTGCCTTTCCTTATGATGACATCCAATGAAGCCACCCATTTCTGAAGAGAATGGCAGAGGTCAGTGACAAACACTACATTTAAACAATATCCACACTATTGAAATGATCTCAGCTGCCATTTTTAACACCATGGCACTGCTTTTACATCCTTCTGACCACTAATTCCTTCAGATAACATTCTGTTCCACTGTAAGCAATGGGAATTTTGCATATAATTCCCATGGTTCGCTCTTTATAGTCTTCTCTGTCTGGAATACATCTAAGAAAATGGAAGTCATTATTTTCGGCAATATTTTCCTGTGAGTTTCTTGAACTTAATCCATACCTGAACTTGTCTTGGTTCTACCTCAATTTCATTCAGTTCACTTCTGTAAATCAGCATGTTCCTCCTTTCTGCCGAAATGAAGCAAAACTAGGTAGTTTTCAGTCAAGTGCTTTAAATACCYGTTCTTTAGAAAAAGTCTTGTTAGTTACCCTAATTATTAATTAATAATACCTGAGGGAAAAATTATTCTTACTTTGAAAACTTTCATCATTTTTTTATACTAGTTTTAGAATCCATTTTCCCAAATGGAACTCTGTAAACTTCAAGCAATAGAAAATGGTTAAAAAACCTCCTTCCAAGACTGCAGAATCACAAGCAGTCACCACAATGACTGAAATTATGAGGTGAAGCAGGATTAGCATATTACATCTTGCCTGATCGCTTTTTCCTACAGTACGCCAAAACAAGATTAGAACAGCTGATTCAGGAGTGTCCGAAAGAGAAACTTTTTCCATATCACTGTCTTATCATATGATTCCTGCAAAGCACATGTCCTAAAACAATACCAAACATTCTTTCATAGTTCTAAGCAGTCCTTGTTCTTTAATCAGATGATCGTTATTTGATCTAGACATGTTGAACCAAAATAGCTCATGTGTTTTCCTTTTTACAATTACAGCATGCTCTATAASGAGCTGTAAGCTACTGTAGATATGGAAAGTAACTAAGTATAACAAATTAAGTGGATTGCCTAAGTTGAGTAGACGTTCAGAGTTAGTGATTAAACTAGTTTGCCTCTAACTTCTGATGTGAGTGTAAGGAAAGCCATTACAGCAAGAATTATTTTCATATGCATTTTTAATGATGTCACTTATTTAGTATTGCTTTATCTCATACTCAGAGCAGAAAATTATATATGGGTCAATGAATAAGCATGTGCTTAAATACAACAATCACTATTGCAACAAAACTAGATGGTTTAGGACTGGAAAAGCTAAACATTAATAACGTGAAAACAAGGCAGCCCAAGGAAAGTCTTCCTCAACTCTTAATTTCTCAAGTCATGCAATATGATTTTGTTAATTATCACAAATGGGTAGATTTCCCAAATTCATGGACAAAATAAAGTCAATTTCTGGTCTGGTTTTTGTCAACAAAAATGCTCATCACCAATGTAGTTACTATATGAGTAGAAAAAGAAACATATGTAAATAGAAAAAGAAACAGAAAGCTATGTCCAAGAGACTGAGCTTTTTCCAGAATGAGAATTGCCTGTGGCATATTTGGTTTTGCAATACTTGTAATAAGAACTGGTTCCTAATTTGATGTTAGATGCTATTACGTTAGAAATAATAAATATTACTTAATACTTACACTTCACATACGACATAGAAATACATGTACAAAGGAAGACAGATATAGAAATATAAATAAAACTCAACTAAATACTTGACTATTTTACCCTGTTAGGCAGGATTCTCCAAATATTTGTTGTCTTGGAATAGCCCATGAAAATACACATAACTTCAGCTACTTCAATTTTCTTTCATATGTCAGGCTTAATCACGTAAGTAAACCACTGAAGAGTATAAGCAATAATTTCATGTTACATTTCAGAATTCTAAACAAGCCACAGACCCAAGTATTTCCCACTGAAGACAAAGGAGATTCTTAACATGTCATTAATTTAATCTRATGTATTTGGTCAAAGTTGTTTTTCTAAGCACACTATAAGATCAATAGAGAGAAATCAGCACTTTCTGAGAGTCATCTGAGGATGGATAACAAAGCCTGGTAGAATTATTCACCTTCTAGAAGTATCTACCTTTCTCCATATTGACTGTAGAGAGTGATAGGAGAATTTTAGACAGATGACTTGAGGAGAGATCAGTCTTCAAGAGGTGTTGGATCAGGTTTAATCTATGATGGTGACATATTTGTTCTCATTTCTTTTGAGTCTTTACTTCCGAAAAGACAGAAAACTTAGTGAAAGACAAAATGAAAAGTTAAAAATGAAAGAATTTTTWAAAAAATATTGTTTGTGGTATAAGCAAAATACTGTACAGCAAGAGCAGCTAGGTTTTACAGCTTCTTGTTTATAAAACCAGAATAGCCTGCCCTTGTGTAATGGTCCTTCCAAAGTTATGACAGTAAAACTTATAGTGCCATTCACTGTCACATAGTCTATAGATACTTCCATACAACATAAAGCAATGTTAAAACACCTTTGTCTTCCCACACTGAAAACTTGTATGAATCCTCCCCCACTCCATGTTTGTTTAGAATACATTTTTATAGCAAAGATGTAAGCTCAATAACATGCAGTGATTTATCCTGGGAATACAGACTCAACAGTAACTGAAAAGAAAGCAATATGGCAGGAAAATAAGAGATCTGGACCATCTGGGTGAAAATATGTGGCTCTGAAAAAAGTTTAGAAGAAAGAAAATTGACATATATCTGGAAGAGAAAAACTCTGAATTCAGCTGAGAGTTTTGTCACTCATTGACTTTATTCATGACACTGATGGTTGCTTTTCAGATGTCACATGGTGCCCACCTCTTTTTTATAGTCAAGACACTAGGGAATTGGGCTAAAACTTGGTTTACCTATCTGGGGATGATGTGTAATCAAGAACTATTTAATAACTGTGCAACAAGCACTAATGAGTTCTTTAGTTACCTTTGCCTCAGAAGAAGTCATTTAGACAAATTGTTAAATTAGCACAACTGTTATGGTACCACTTCCCTCTCTCAGCTATGATATTTCTGATCATGATTTGAACATAATAAGAAAAATAATAGCCCTGCACTTGAAACTCAGGAGCATTATTCACATACAATATTCAGTTAACTATATAAAACRTTTTGTTTCCTTGTTCAGTGTTAGTAATATTTATATTCTTACTCAGATGAAAGTAAAGTGAAAGAAGAATTAGTAGTGTTTACAAATAAAGGTAGAGGCTTTCCAGTGCTGAAACAAAAGGCAGGCTTTTGTGTCTCATTGGAAAGGTAAAGGGGAACAGGATTGTTGCTAAAACAATAAAAGTTTATTCTTATCCCTGTTCTGTTTTTTATGGTTTGTATTGCACTGAAACTCATATAGTATTTATCAGGTGATAAAAAGGACAAACCAAATTCTTCTTTACTGGAAAACTGTGAAGTTTTGTTGTTATAGCTCAGTGGGATAGTGTCAGAGTCCTTCTGAATACAAGCAGAATCCAGAGTTTTCATAACAAGTAAAGATGTTAGTTTGGTATTGTTCAAAATACTAAGCTGGATTCTGATGTAATTTATGCTGAAGTTCTAAGAAACTCACATGAAAGTCAGTGAAACTGCAGTACTCTTTATGTCTATGAATAACAGGGATTGCCCAAAAAGTACCSGAGAAGGTAACAGAGTACTGAAATGTGAGATCCCACCAGTGGCTGGAAACAGAGGCTTCTGCATCTTCATTTGCAAGTCAAGAAGTTATCATGAGATAAAACACTTCATGGCAGCAACTCATGCACTGGGAATGTCAGGTCACACAGTTTATCCATTCAGCACTGCACAGGTAATGTGCTTTCAGTTCACCCCTGAATCAACCATGTCTATATTCAGTCATATTTTCTGCCCATGGARTTCCCTCACGTTCTCTAAAAGGAGTCAACCAGAGTGATAAGTTTGCAATGGCAAAGTTTTAGTTACCAAGAGAAAAGAGTATATCTTCAGTGAATTGCTTCAGTACCCTGGTGTGCCTGACGTAAACTTTCAGACCTGAGGGAGAGGCTGGGTTAAAATGAAGTTTCATTTTAAAAAACAAAAAAAACCCCAACATTGTACTGGAAATAAGATAATCACTGTAGAAAGCTGATATGTTTGAAATCATCCAATGTAGTCCAAGAGAGTTTATTTATTTCAAAATATAAGAGGATCATTCACTTAAAATAGTCTGCAAAATATCTAGGAGCTGCTCACCTCACCAGATGTGACAGCAGAGCATGAAACTCCATGAAATCAGTTCTCCAGCCCACAGGTGAGACAGACGAGGAAAAGCCAGAGCCGTTGCTTCCCAATCCTGTCCTCCAACACCAAGCAGAACAGCTGATCTGCACAGGACGAAAAATTGTCTGTTTGGGAGATATAAGGTAAATGTGTCTGCATGCATCCCAGATGCACGCAGTAAGTCAAGGATCAAACCGTCAACCTAGARTCAAAACAATTATGTCCCACCCTTATCTAAGGTGAGTTTTAATATACTAGAAAGCCCTAAAACTTACCATACATCTCTGAAACACTATGTCTTAGCAGAAAATCTAAGGGTCTGTTTTTAAAGTAAGGTAAACTGCAGTAGGAGAAAGTAGAAACTCCTTTCAGAAGGCAGCCTAATTCATGGGGCCTTTTTAAAGTTTTGGTTACCAGTGAAAGCTGAGCAGAATTTCACAACCCAAATAAAAAGCCACGAAACTAATATCTCGCCTGAGGGAATTCCCTGCTCCAAATATCAGAGCCTCTCTGAAAACAATAAGTGTGAAACTGTACTCAGGTTTTACTGGGAATAAACTGTTACAAACCACCAGTTCCTCTCTCCTGCTTCTGTTCCACAAAATCCAAAGTATTAACTAAATGTATGTAGACTCGCACTGCTCCCAAAGCAGCAGAAGTGGAGGAGGCRTCGTACGGATCTGAGAATGCAGCAAAGGAGTCAGAAACGTGGAGAAGGATGTAAAAGAGGAAAAAGAAACAAAAGGATCTCCTCCCTGGACTTCCTCTGTCCCCRGACTGGTCGGGGGACTCCTCCATTGTCATGAAGGCTGGGGAGAAAGGAGAGTGGGAGCTGAGTAGCACCCCTCCTGGGATCACTGATCTCTAGTGCTGGCACCCAGCAGAACCAGGACCTGGAGTCGTGACTGAATGACGCAGCTGGGGGTAGCAATGCCTCCCTGTGCCTCTCAGCACCCCGTCCAGCAAACCTCACGGCTGGAAGATTAATATTAGAGAGGTAAGATACTACTCTTTGAGAAGAGGCCTCTCAGCTCCCAGATGAACTTCTACCTGCATGCTGGCCCTTTAATTTCTGAAAAATACAGTCAGGCACATCACCTCTGGAAGGGCTTCACAGTCATGACGTATAATTTGATATAATGCATAATGTAAGTGCTTATTATTTTTCTGTTAAATCTCCCATATCATTCAGTACAGAAGCTGTGCTKAGGAAGGGAAAGGGTACAAATTGGTGGCCACCATTGGCCTAACATCATTTGCTAACTTTTCTGGTTGCATCTGCAACTCATTTAATAAATTTCAAGGAAGATTTCTGAATGTTGTTTCTTTTCTATATTCTAATAGCACATAATGATCAGATACGTTTCTAACACCTCTTAGTGTAAGAGAAAACTACCTGGACTCAGTCCTATTTAAAAGCAGAAAAGACAAAGAATGCTTATGTATTTATTCTGCTAAAGAAATCTGATTTAGTACAGACATGTTCCTCAGGCAGAGCAGCCAAAAGAACAACTCATGATCAAACTTGTGAATACCCTTCTCTCCCCATACACAGAACTCTTTTCAGTTATATATAATACTACAAATAAGACAGAATCCTTCCATGCCCTACAGGAAAAATATGACAACTGATTATGGGAATTACCCATTACCAGCTACAACTGAGTAAATACATCAAATGAATATCAGAGAACAAGAGACACGCCAAACTGTGAAAAACAGATACCTGCCTGTAAGTGTTATAAATCAGCTTACTCAATTTCTTTAGCTATGTAGCAATACCCCTATGTGAGAGGAATTGTAAGAGCTCATTTGTGCCTTGAGAAATTATGGAAGGGAGTTTACAGTTCCTTATACGAACAATCACTTCTCATGATCAGTATGCAAGGCCCTGTCTCTCCCTAACCTTTCCCTGATATTCTGGGGAGTTTTTAGAGAAAACATTTCCTGTCAGATATGCCCCATGGATCTTTCTTCCATCCATCTGCAAGGATCAATCTATATTCACAGACGTTGTGCTGTGCAGTCTCCACACAGAGATCCTATGGAGAACTACATGTTCTCCTCAATCTCCAAATTTGACAGCAGAATATGTCTCTTAAATTATTAATACTTGACTGCTTTAAAAATACAACATAAATACCTCTGGAGGTATTATTTGTGCATAATGAATATGAGAATCTGCAGCTTTGCTTAGCCATGCTTAAGTTGCTAGAAAAGCTAACATTTGCATACTTCTTTATCTGTTACCAAAATATTTCCCTCTTGATCCTTAGCAGTACGATCATCCTAGAGAAGAAAGGCAAGCAGCTCAGAAAATTCCTACAGAAAAACAATATTATACAAACTGGAAGTACAAAAGCTCTTTTCACTAAAGAGAGTGGCAAAAATACTCAGTGAAAAGCACTGAAACTATAAGTAACAGTCAAAAAATGGTGGAAACGGTGATCAATAGTGAGAAACACATCCCTTCAAGGATGGGGAAATGAAAAATGAAAAAACAATAGATAGTGCTTTCTGGCTTAATGCAATCAAGTCCTACAGCTAAATCCACCAATCTTACCTTTCTTCATCAGTTACATTTCTCATTCATTTACCTCATTAACCATTAGGAGAGATTCAGTAAGGTTCATGGTCTCTAACAAATGGCCTCCAAAGCAGACTTGATTTAATTAGCAGACAAGCTTTATGATTTAGCTGTAATGGACTTCCTATTTGAGATAATATCCTCTCATTTTATCCCATTGCCAAAATAACGCACATACTGTGTGCACTGGYCTAAATTCCATATAAATGCCTGATTTTCTAGCACCCTGAAAATTATGATGTCTTTCCACTAAACTGGATAGGCTTTTCACAGCATTAGAGGGCTCAAATGCAACCTGAGGAAGAAAGTGCTGTTCTAGGAGGCTGGTATTTGCTATTCTGCAGAGAAATTGTTTGATTAATCCCTAGGGGAATGGTTGAACTAATTGGAAATGGTGAACATGAAGGAGATAACTGAGAAGTGCTAATCCATGGTATAAACAAGTAAATTTGCCAAAAGAAGTCTGACTGAGAAATACCACTTCATGACTGGCTGCTGAGATGTTTTGATGCTCTGTGGCAGCTGCGGATTGCAGCCCCTTTACACAGCAGGTGTTAAGAAAGCTCTCGCTGGCAATGTGGTGGAGAGACTGAAAGCTGAACAGGCTTCCAAGTAAAGACGACAGCATTTTCTGTCATCATAACTGGATTGATGTTTAGAGGTAAAAGACAGAGGAACTACCTTTGACCAGCTATTTACCTTTCAGTACACACCCTCACTACCCTCTTTTCTCTCCGCTGGCCACAGCAGTTCCCAGTCTCACTTTCTGATCTTTCTACCTCTCCCCTCCATCCTCCACATCCACAGGAGATTACTTTACCCAGGTCCTCCCTTTCTTCCTCCTAATTAGACCCATAATTTTCTTTCTCCGACCACTGCAGGTCCCAGTAGCAATCAAAATGTCTTTCTGTTAGGCATTCTCCAAACACACACAAAAAGTTTACCGTATGTTGAATAAGTCAGTGACCAAACATGAGAAACTAAAAGCAGGAGGTGGAGGAGAAGAGAAGGCATGGGAAAGAGGGTTGTTCAACTAAACCAGTTGGTGAAAGGTCGGTATAGAGAAAACCGGGAGATGCCAAACTGCCTCTTTCTGTTCCTGAGACTGCATTCTTTTCCCCTGTTTCATCCACATTCGCACAAAAATATTTAGGGAAATGGTTCAGCTGTTGTGAAATGGGAATGGCACTTCAAGACTTATTTCCCAAAGGGATACAAAGAAAATGAGGCCAATACAAACTAATATCAATCAACATACCATGCTCTGAATGGGGATATGCCAAACTTCTTAACTGTRTGGGCCATTAAAGTAATTTTATAAAAAAACATTGTCTGCACAGGGGGTAAGTGAGAGTGACTGCATCAGTCCTCGGGGCAGAGCTAGGTTCACAGGTACAGCTGAGTTCATAGGTGAAGAGTGACAGTGGTCCCCAAAGCTCCTGCTCTCTCTCTTCCTCTTGCCAAATTTAAAAAAGAAGATTAAATTTGCTATACACTATCAGATGTCYCTGATGCACAATTGCCCAAATTTCTGACTATTCAGATTGAAAGGAAATTTCAGCACTCCTAAAATTTGTTTTCATTTGAAATCATAATTCTTTAAAATTTTTCATATATAATTAAAATTTGGAGCAGTTATATTTTCTGGTCTTTTTTTTTTCTTGAGAAAGCATTCTTATTTTTAATTTAGAACTTTAGTCCGAGGTTCCTATTACTTGAACTCTATTTGTCATTCTTCTAACCTATTAAGAAGTCTTATTAAATAAGAATKCAAAACTAAAAAACATAAAACAGCACTCTATTGAAATTTCAGAATTCTAAAACAAAATTCCAACATCCCATCTTCCTCTGAAGATAAAATTTGTTTTTCTTATGAAAATTTTAATCAAAATTGATACATTGTTCTATACCTAAGCCTAGAAAATTATTTATTGTTGATAAAAAACACATCTCACTGATAAATGTTAGACCAAGTCTAATCCAAAATTATTAGAAGAGACTTCTGTTGTACAGTATTGACACTTGTGCCATTGAAGAATAGCATGCTTCTTTTCCTTATGAATCAGAATATAGCAATTATTTACCAGGTCCAGAGCTGCACTCTATAATATGCATTACCACCTCGGAGGTAAAAACATGCAAAAAGCAGCAGCTGTTTAAAGCTGTTATGATATTTTCTTCTCACTGATGACCTTTTTTTCACAGCTCTGAAAACGTATCTCCTGGTTCGGGCGTCTATGCCTAGAAGCTGTTTCCTAAAATTAGTGGTAAAACCACTGTGCATTTACCCAAAGCTCCTGGCAAGTTGCCAGCGTGGCTCCGTCCCACGAGTACAGCGCATCCCGGGTTCTCCAGCCCTTCTTATACACATTTCTTTTTACCGTAAGTAACACCACTGTATGGTTTGTGCTCTTTGTGGTTTCAAAGACGAAAGAATAGCTAAGCCTTTGTCAACAGCCTTTCTTGTTTACACCCTACAAGAAAAGGCAATTTTACAAATTCCTGGAAGAAAATATGATCTCAGAAGAGAACATTTCCTGAAAGCAATATCATTTGGTCTTGATCCTGTGATTAATTCTCATGTGAATGGCAGCCTTGAAGTCAACATTTAGACACAATAGGACTGTTTTGCATGAGACAGATAGATTTGAAGATGTGTGATCATATGACTATGTACACTACTAAGGCAGAATTTTCAAGACAGCCTGAAGCACTTATGCACCTAAAACCAATCAAAATTCATGACTTGGTTCCTACATCTCTTGGATGCCTTTGAAATAATAATTTAAAAAAATTAAATATTAAGTATTACCCTTTAATTAGATACCTTACTTATACCTAATAACAATTATTATAAACATTAAAGACCGCTGTAATACTTCTACTTCTTTTCCGGATTTTTATAGTCTCATATGGAAACCTTACCTATGTTGAAAATTTTTGTTTTCCAGTARAAGATATATTACAAATTAGCATGAGGAAAGCTGATGGTATCATCAAGCAAAATTAGTTCAGACAACAGATAAAAATAATTGTAATACTCTTGAATTTTCATTCACTCGTATTCTTGAGTATAAAATTTGTAGGATTTAACTGGAATGGATTTTTTTTCTCTTTATCAGGCCAATGATTTTGTGTCAGTTCTTTGGCCATATCAGAATGAAATTCATCACATTTCAGAAGTCTAGAATTTGGATCTCCGAGTCCAAGYTATTCTTATTCCCCTAACAGTCAGTAAAGAGATACAGGCATCCCTAGAGGGCAGTTTATCTGATCTGTCCCAGACACCTATCTCAGAAAGAGATGAATTGTTGTCTGGGGATGGTATTTCTCTCCACTATTAAAAGAAAGTGTAGTACCTGTCTTAGTCACTTTGGAACTTAGTTACCATGTTAGATGCCTAAACCAGGGCAGATGGATCTCTTTTTAGGTGACATTTTTACTTTTACTACATGCCAGGTTCAAAAGAGCATTACAGGCAAATCAATGTGTTTGTCTGCTGTCCCACTTTCTATATATGTACATGTGAACATCTGTTTTGGAAGCTAATGAAAGTATTTCTTCAGATTCTTTCCTCAAAGTTGTTTTTAGCAATTTCTCCATATATAGTAAATGCCAGATATCTGTTGAGATATACTGTGTAAATGCATGCTTGCCAGTCCTTGGAAACCTGTTGTATCATGAGTTCCCAGTCTTCACATTAAAGCAGCATAATGCCAAGGTGCATGTACATGCAAGCAAGGAATGTGATAAATTACAAAGTGCCAAATAAAAAAAAAAAACAAAAACTTGGGGGAAGAAAAGATAAATATTTCTTTATAAGAGAACACAGAGTGCTGGAGGCTGAAATCTTTCAAAAGCAAGTGCACTCCACTAAAAATGTTCAGACACAGGAAAATAAATAACATGAGGTTTTGATAGTTAAGAAACTGGAGCAAACATCGTGAACGGTGTTTGTGGAGCAACTCATTAACTTTTTCTGCCTGTTTTGAAAGGTTATATGGATTATTGCACTACTGGCCTTTCACATCTGGTGCTTAAGGTTTAGAACTCCCCTGCTCAGCTTTCATGACTCTAAAATCTTGATTACAGCAGTTATGCTACAATAGAGAGGGGAATAAGAAGTGCCTGCCTCAAACCAGCCATAGGGCTTTATAAGAAACAGAGAAAGTAACCTAGGGGGAGATGGGGGGAGAAGAGGATTAAAGGGAGGGGGCAGAAATAAGAAATGCAGTCTTTGCCCTGAGCTTTCACATATAATATTTAAAGGTGTGCAACACTTGTTTTCTATTGCTCTCTTCTTTTCTCAGTTTCATTTAGTTCTACTATGTCTGAACCAGGATTGAAAATATTAAATGATACTGGCAGGACCAAAAGGCTTCTACATCACTAGCAGTGTCATCTGCTCTGCAGCCACATATTGATCATGAAATCCAATGTTTGTCAGCCTGGGGTCTTCAAACGTCAGAAAACAGCTTGCAAAAACATTACAAAAAACCAGCCCCTCAAATATATCTATAGATTCCCATGCCTAGGAGCAAGCAAACAAAAACAAGCAAAGGGAAGTACAGGTGATAAATATGCAGTGTTTATTCTGCCTTTATTTGGAGCTTAAAGAAAACCACTGTAACAATTCTACAGAAGACATTGTGTTGTGCTTTGTTGTGTTTCCAAAAAGCTGGGAGGCAGGAAAGAGACATATTTAAAAAGGTTGGAAAGCATCGGTCTAATTAATCAGCCTGAGCTGATGCAGGATGAGTTATATTTATACCGTTACATATAGATATTTGCCCAACCAGTTCTTGAAAACTTACAAAGATCATGATTCCGCATTGGTAGTTTGCGCTGTTGTTGGTCTGCAATATCTTACCGAAATCACCTCTGCAGCAATAGGACAATTGTCTCCTGCCACCCCCAGAGAAAACAGAGCTGATAGAGCTCTACATGATYTGCATGCAACTTTTGTACACACTGGAAGGTTGTTACTGTGACCATTCTTCCCTCTGCATTCCCTCCTGCCACCTGAGATCCCTATTTTTTAGATTTAAAAAAATGATTCTTTCAGGCTTTCCGTAAAGGAAATTAATAAATCTTTCATGTTTGCCAGTATTATTCTGTAGACTGTCTTTGGCTTGTCTACATCTTTTCTGAGATTTGGTGCTCAAAACGCCCCTTCTGAAACTTCATCAGTTCCAAAAAGGGTGGAATAATTACTCCCTTGTCTGATATATGAGAATACTATTAACGCATCCCAAATGAAATTTGCACTTTTTGCAATAACATCGCTATATTGACTCATGACTCATGGAAATGCACTGTACCACTTGAATCCTTTTCTGCAGTACTGATGCCTCCTACATCTTCCCCAGTCTCTGTTTGAGAAATTGATTTCTCCTTAAGCACTACATGTTTTTGCTCAGCAATCTAGGTAGTAATCATAAAGTCCTTGATATTTTAAAAACAGTACTTCTGTTGTGCCGTTCTAAATTAATCTTAAATCTTTACTTACAAAATGGAGGTAAGACTCAATTCCTGTTCCAGATTACTGAATTTATGTAGTTTGTTCCATAGACCTAGCAAATGCTCACAGTGAACTATGGTGAGCTGTTGCAGGAAATAAAATATATTACTACATTCACTGACTTTAAAGCCATAGGTAGGAGTAGCATTTTCTTTTATTTAATTTCCAAACTATCAAATTTTGAGAAGTCTTTTGAATTCTGGGAAGTTCCCTGGAGTGCTCACAGCCAATCTCAGGCTGGAATAAGCCTCCAGTTTTACAAGTGTACCGACTRCTCCATCGGAATCATTAAGAAACATATTACTTTGAATAGGCTTCGGGACAGATCCCAGCAGAACCTCAGTGGAAGTGCTCTCCTCATCTGGCAGCAAAATTCTGTGGTTTACCAGCCTGGTACACACCCTTCTTATGGTAATATATAGCCCTAGTTTTGTTATGTAATCTAACACACATTCATAAATACAATAAGGAAACATGTTCTGTTATGGCTCTTCCACAAATACATCAGCATATTTCAAATTTTAGCTCCATATAAGCTGAAAAGAGCAGAGRAAGGGGGTGCCTGACTTCCTTTATAAGTGAAATATAAGTGAAGCAGTGCTTTATAAGTGAAGAAAAAAATCACATATGAAGTCACAGTAGCATTTGAAAGAGAAAGTCAGTGGGACTTCTAATTATTTGCGAAAACCTGAATTTTGGTACTACATGAAGGAGSAGCTTAATGAAAAGGTTTACACATAGTGTAATATTGTTTGATCTACTTTCTTCTCATTTCCATACACTCATTGCCTGCCATGGAAAGCTTCATTTGCACATGGTTGTTCTCACTGTATGCAAATAATTTTTTTGCAACACAATTTATCTCTACAGACTGATCTCTGTGATCTTTCTGGCACATTTGGAAGCAGCTGACAATGTAGTTTCCACTATCTAAATGTCTATGTTCCCAAACACATTTAATCCATTTTAATAGCWCTCTATGCAACTTCCCTACTTTGTGCTTTTATTCTCTTAGATTTTATGAAATAACTGGGTTCATCTGAGCTCAGTGTTTTGATTGAAGATCTCTAAGAAAAAAAGCAAGTGTTATAGGGAGAAATACTGATGAATCAGTAGGATGACTTCTAATAGCCAGAGAGCCAATGTCATGTTTTTATAGTGCAATGTGCTTTCTTATAAGATGATAAACATCCTGGTCATGTACAGTCATTTAATATCTCATAATAACTTTGTGAAAATAGTAATACTACCTCTAGTATCCTTGCCAAATTGTGGTGTGGATAATTGCATTGTACTAACTTAGATTGTTCTTGCATATTCATAGGAAAAATTTCTTTTTTTCAATTTCCATTCTAAATGTCATGTCATGTATGTGTTTTTTTCTCTTCAACAAAATGGTTAATATGAATCTTTAACAAGCTGCTAAGTTGCAGTTGTAGAATTCAGCCAGGTAAACTGACTTGCTCCATACCATGAGCTACCACATTTCACGAGTTATCCCTCTTATTGGACCCAACAGCCTGTATTTGACTAAGTAATTAAGCATTAAATCTCATTTAGTTTCAAGGGGTTAGGCTAAACAAGCAATTTGAGTTGCATATGATAACAATTTTGTCCTCATCATGGCTGACGTTTATGTAGTTGACATATTTTGTCAATGGTAATTTTACATTTATTTCCAGTTCATTGATGAAAAAATTGAATGCCATATAACATGACTATTATGTGTATCCACACTAGGAGCATCCCTTTTGATGATTAATCCCCATGGATGACTGATTTTTTCAATGTGTTAGTTATTTCTTAATCTCTTTAATATACACTGTATTAATATTATATAGCACTAATATCTTCACTGGAATGTCAAGAGAGCTAACTATATTGTCAATTATAATAACGCTTGCAGTAGCCAATCAATTGGAACATTCTTATTGACTTCAGAGGCTGAGTTGAAGAAAAGGGAAAAGGAAAAAAGAAAAATTACAATTTTATCTATAAAAATAAACTTGAATTGATCTTTTTCCACAAAAATATGATATAAGAAAGGGGAAGTGTAAGAATCAACAGAGAGAAAATATGTAGGTTTTTGACTCCAATCAGTCCCAGATTCTGAAGATAGTTGCAGCTCCATTGCTTCCCTTCAGGTTATCCAGAGCCATGTCCATCCATATCAAAAATAACCCTTTCTTAAAGGTTATAACCCCTAACTTAATCCTTTCATAAGGCCTTTTTAACAAGAATTTAGAAGCATAGGATAACTGTTAGGTAATAAGATTAGATGTGAATCCATTAGGATATGTAACGTCTAGACTGGACCAGAGACAGAAGAGGTTGTTCAAAGGGACCTGACTCTGTTTGCCACACAAGACATTTCATGACATTTAAAATATCCCAGATATCACCTCTGGTTTCCAGTTGCCACTCCAAAATAACTCGTGTATTCTGGAGATGCTTTCTCACATCTACTAGCCCTGCATGTCATAAACCCTATATTAATTCAGGTGTCATTAGATACCTATGTCTGGACAATTGAACTGAGTTCCAATGTTATTACAAGAGGAAATATATATAGGAATTATAAATAGGAATGTTAAACTATGAAAGTGTTTGTTCTCTCATACAGAATTTGGATTTGAATTTAATATAGATACATATATTTTTACATACGTCTATAGTCTGCATTAGCATGAGAAATATTTCTTTTACAGTTTACAGAACCTAAATGTCACTTTTGAGCATTTTATATGTCTCATTTTGTGTCCAAACCCAAATGAGTATGACTGCATATGAGTTCTTCAATATTGTATGCAATCAACTTTGGAAGTCTTTATTCAGTTCTGGTTTTAGTCAACACTGTATTCAGCATGCAAAATGTAAAATAAAATAAATAACTAAATAAAAKAAAAGAAAAGAAGATAAAGTAATGTTTCCTAATTGCACAAGTGAAATTTGTCACCTAACGGGTGAAATTCTCAGGGACTAGCTTCCCAAAAGGCATGCAGATTTCTTGAAACGAGACATAGTGCAAAGAACCCCAGGCTCAAAACACCAACCCGGTAAGTCTGCATTCCTTAACGCAGAGAGCATGACAGTGCTGTATCAGAATAAAAGTGATGCACTGCTGRTTTCATATGCTTGCATTATTTTCCCAAACATTTTCTGATTACGATGTTAACATGAGCTGGGCCAGGTCAAGTTCCACTATGTATATTGACCCGAAGAATTCAATAAGCTTCATTTCATTTTAAAGTTGGTAAGAGAGGGGAAGAAGGTACCAAATTAGAACACATAAACTCAATTACAAKGTATTTATGTACCAATCTCATTGGGATTTGGATGAGGCAGTAAATTTCATGCATTGCTTTTCTTAAGAAAATTATGTTATCTGCCTACATAGAAAACATAGAATCATAGAATAATTTAGGTTGGAAAGGCCCTCTGTATGTCACCTTATCCAATCCCCCCTCTCAAAGCAGGACTAATTAGATCAGGGAYCCTTCTCCTCTAGGGCTCAGTGAGGGATTTGTCAGTGGCTTTCAGAACACCAGGATGGCCCCATTCACTTCTGAAAAAAGCTTCCACTCACTGGAAAGAAAAAGAAAAATAACCACTCCTGAAATTTTACCTTCCTAAAAATTACTGAGACAAATTCATTAGTGGATTACACTAATCATTATGCCAGGGAATTACGTCCATGAAGTCCCTAACCTTGTTGCATATTATCACATCTGCTGCCCTTTCAATATACACTTGAATTAATCTCTGAGTAACAGGATCACACCTCCTTAATTAAAACATTAAATACTAAATAAAAAAGATAAAAATCTTTATATTCTTTAATTAAAAGAAAAAGATTCACCAAGTGTCTAAAGAGACACATAACTAGCCCTGGAAGAACTCCAAGATATCATATGTGAAGGGGAGGGGCGATAATTACTTTTTTTTTAAGGGAAAGTGGAGAAATTGGAAATGGCGTTAGGCCAGGTTCTGCCACACCTACACATGCTGAATAACAATTTTAAAATAGCTCCACTGAACTCAAGTGTAAAGCCATTGCTCAAAGGAGATCCTAATCAAGACCTAACAAATTAAGGATTATACAGTATACAAACTGGGAACGTGTTTTCTTGTCTGATGCAGGAAGAGCACACGCATCAGGAAACATATGAGTTGAATCCTTTGAATCCTTGACCATTAGCTCCCTTCAACTGTTGAAAAACAATTTTTCTGCAGCCGTTTAGAAATCTGTCCTTTTAAATAGGTCATCAATGCCCTTAATTTTAATCTAATACATATCAGCAGTCTATCCAGATGGCAGYTTTCAAATTGGTGGTTATTGAAGCCTTTGCTATTTAAAACACAATTCCATTTCTTTAATGAGAATATTACTACTGGAACTATTATATCATTAATACCATAATTTTGGTTTCCCTATAGATTTTTCTTGATCGAGTACCTTCATATACATGTATCTCTCCATAATTGCCCCCTAAAGAAAATRAATATGAAAAACGATTTTGAAAACAGTAATAGCAGCTAGCATATGGAAAATGAATGTTTATGTTCCCTCTTGGATTTGTGCAGAATGATGCATATGATATATATGATGCTCATAGACAGGATTAGCTGACCTCAGCTGACATAGTAATGATACTGTTACAGAGTCCCTCATGGTTTCCTTGAAAGTATTGGTATGCTAACAAAACCACAAAGCTTTAATAATGAAGATATAAAAAAGCTTCCACTGACATTATACTACATCACCTCTCCTTTGGACAGATTGCATGGGATGTGAAGTGAACTACTGTGATGTAAATTACTGTGTTTACCTCCTGAGGAAATCTGGAAGATTATGAATAAAACTTCAGTAATGAAAGAACCAAAGAAAATCCATGACTCATTCATAAATGAGAAGTCACTAGAACATCCTAAACTCACTTTTGCAACTTCTAATGTTTTATAACTTCTTGTAGGCCTTTTATTTCCTGGGTATTTTAATGTATATGTTTATAAATATTACAGACTAGAACTTCAGCTGAAGGCAATTGCAGTGCATGTATATATTCTGAGGACCTCATACCAGAGCCTTTGTCTCAGGTTTTGTTTGATTTCTCCCCCATGGGTGTTGTTCAGAAAAAATAGCTGCCGGGTCAGACTCACTAGTACCAAAACACTGCTAAGTCAGTAGAGTTACAACAATAATAAAAGTGGTCTGTTGTGTATGAATAAAGCATTAAAGATTATCTAGGATATTATTAAATTTACACATAGTGTATATTTTCATGACCTGCTTTTRGTCCTAAATCCTTAACAATTGTTCCCTCTTTTTCATAATCCACAGATCTGCAGGAAACCAAACTACAGAAATGAGTGAGATGTGCACCACCAGACAAGCTTTTCAAAACCAAGGAATTGCTTTTTATGGTATATCTAGTGCCTAGTTCACCATGTCATTGACATCAACAGTATAAAGCTGAGAAAGGTTTTGCAATTCAAGGCTCAATTGTACATTTATTTACATGAACCCTCTTTTCAGAGTGTGAAAACTCTTTGCAGTGCAGATTGCAGATTTAGCAAAATAAGACTCCAGCCTGTGCAGGTGAGAGCTGAGAAGATGTGCTGTGTGTGAATTTGGTGCAGCTTTCAGTCTACTAAGAGACCTCAAAATTTGCAGGGTCATATACAAACTCACTCATACAAATGAGGACCTGAGGAGAAGTTCAGGCTTAGATGGATACAGACACAGGGACAAATTTCCATGTGATAAATTCAAACTTCAGGTACCTCATCTCTCGTGTGAGAACTGCTTGACTGTCATCTTCTGGCAAAGCACATGGTAGGTAAACTCACAAAGTAAGGCTACAACCACAAGCAATTACAGCAGAGTTCCCAGGAGTTCTGAAATTTCATACCCCACCCTCTGACAACTCACCTCTGTGCCTATACTCAGAGGCATCTGTGGAATTTGGGTTATCTTTAAATTGCATTTAAACAGAACTTTTCAGATTCTTAATTATTAAAGATGTACATGTCAGGCACCTGGACACCTCTGCAGATCTAGTCTTAAGTGCCTAACATATGTATATTTGCATATATATTTATATGTGTGTACATATGTGTTTTTATGGCGGGGCAGGAGGAGTGGGTGTATGTGTCCTCATACTTAGATGAGCTTGTAACTCAGTAGCTTAGCTGGGAATTTAATAGAGAGATTCAAGGTCTGGTGAATTAACCTCAGTTCCTCACTAACCAGCACGTGGCTTCTGAAATAGTTGTTGGTAGAACAGAATGATTTGACCTAAAAAGTATTTTGGAAATCTGCCTGGTCCTAAGACTAGGAGGTATGAAAAAATACAGACAAACAAGCTATGTAACAAGGACTGTAACAACATTTCCAATGGTAAGTAAAGACAGGAGACAAAACRTGCAACACAGTCCTTGTATTATCAACAAACTACTCAGCTTCTCTACTATCTAAATGATATTGATGGAGGTATTTGCGACTCCAGTATTGCAAATATTTATTGCGTCTAGTCTGTTCTGTCAGGCATTAAATAACATTCCCATTCTCATTTTCAAGAACTATGCCTAATCTTTGTTTATACTAATGCTTCCTTTGTTGACTTTTAACAATTATGTGCCATTGACAATTGTTTATTGTTGCTTAATTAGGAGGTGGATTATTCCCATGTTTTAATGATTACGGTTCAACAACTTGACAGAAATGTTATTCCCAAAACCACCAAGCACAAATTGGCTTTGATTTATTTTACTTACTCTTGTTATGATTGTATTATAAGCTCCCAAATTATATTTTTTTTTTATTAATTACAGTATCTCACAGTTTCAGCTCAGTAACGTGTACCAAAGGAAACAAATATAAACTGCCCATGCTGCTGAATTCCTTTAAGAAAAAAAAAAAAGTGTTGGATAGCAGAGCAGATACGTACAATAAACTCAACAGCGCTGACTCCAGAGCCGATTTCCAGTTTGCAGATATGAAGTAACCTTTTGCTGTATATTCTTAATCATCCAGGTAGACTAAAAGTGGCCATCATCTCTTAAGTACGTTCTCAGTATTAGATGTAAAATTTGAACCAAGAAATTATTGATAATGGACAACTTACAAATGCTGATTGTTATGTAGAGAAGGGCATGGCATCCACCCTCATTAGCCAATGCAAACACTTATTTTTTTGTCATGAAAAATTGATGATCACTAAAATAATAATGAGGAAGAACTGCACAAGCTAAAATTTACATGAGATAGAGCAGCAGCCATTTTCAAATGCAGTATTTCACATAACAACTGGAAAAAATTTAGACAGATTAAAATAAATATTGTATCTAGACCAGGTGACAATAGGCTGTATGTAAATTGACTATCTCCTGGGCATTTCTGACAATACATATTTTTAATGTAATTTTTTTCTGGAAAGGATCTTTTTGTCATGGTCATCCTTTAAACTGTAAATCTGATCAAAATGAAGAAATGTTAAAAGGCAAAATTGAAAGAAATAATAAAATCTAGAGTTAAGGGAAAAAAAAAAAAAACAAAAACAGCTGAAAGTTCCAGTTTATAAACATTTTTAAAATTCCAGTATTTATTTGCTCTGGTTTGGAATTCATACTTGAAAAAAAAATGCTGTAAAATGCTATAAATCTTTCATTAAAGAAGTCCTGATTGAAATTGTGTTCTCATGGATCCGAACTGAACCCGATTTTTGCCTAGATGAATAGACCTGTTGAGCAGCTCCCTCAGGTTTTTAAAGTCCATTACTCTAGAACAGTCCTGCTGAACAGTATAATGCTCAGTGCCTAGAGACACCAAAGATGCCAAAACTTATCTCAGTACTGGCCTTGGGGATTTTTTTCTGCTTTCATCTACATTTTTGGAATGGGGATGCCAATTTACCTGGAAGACTTTGGGTATTAAGAGCCTGGGTACCCTATGCTGAAAATATTGACAGTATTGGGCTGTGAAACCCCAGAGCCTGGTGCCCCTCTGGCTGGGGTGAGATAGCAGAAAACAGAGCAGGGCTGTGTCAGAACCCTGCCTACCCTTTGTTGGAAGATTTTTTGAAAGCAGCATGTTTTCATGAAAGGTTTTGCTCTGTTGACTCAGCCATTTCTGACAGACTGATGCTGAAACCGAAAATTTACAGCCCAATCTAGTTATCACYACTAGATTCCATCTAAAGCATTTGAGGAATCTGCCTCGCCCCTCTGCGGTGTTTCCGGAGGTCATGCAAGACAGCTTCTCTCACTCTTAGCAGTTTTCTAGATAAAGAAAGTAGTTGTAGGGAAGAAACACAATTTCTAAAATGTGAAAAAGGCTTTTAGGGATATTTACATACTTGAAGGATGACACTAAGCAATAATGCTTCAAATGAACATAACACAGTGTGCACCAAAACATGATTAAGGGTAAATGAATGAGAAAAGTGAAAGCTTCACCTTTCCTTTTGAAGATTGTGCATCTTTCTAATAACAAAATGTATTATATTATAGATGTTCTAAAATATCTTCTTACTGTGTAAAATCCAAAGATGATATTTTCAAAAGCACTTCTTCAGGGTGCTGGGGACCTTCTGTAGGGTTTGAGATCCTAATTTAGTTAGGCCATCTGGAAATTCCAGCTCAGAAGATCAAAACTCCTAAAAATTACACTATGTTATTTAAGTTTTCTTTCCATGGTTCTCCATCTACCCCCGAAGTTGTATTCAGATGACATTTTTACTTGCAAAAATTTATTATAGAGATGTTATTAACCCTTTTTGCCTGGAATTTCTTTCACGTTTCTAGCCAAAACCTTAATCACACTCCCTAAATCTAACTTTAAAGATCTTCCACATCTTTCCTACTTCTACTCCCCTTTGTAAAAATGTTACAGGTCTTAGTATAAAAGGTGGTTCAATACCTCTTCAAAGATATTGTGAGGTATTAAGAAGCTGGAAATATTGTTAGTGAACAACAACAGTGACAAAGAAGCACTGAACATTGGTCTAGTTTAAGTCATACTAATTTTAAAACCAGTAGCCTAAGAATTCTTTGAGTCAGTAAGTTCCAATAGAGACCAGATAGATAGCATAAAGTTTTTCCATTATCCAGGAAGGTGTTACTTCAGTTTTTGATGACTCRCCATATTTTAGAATTTTTTTTTTTTTACTACTCAGATACTTACTGTTTAGGGCTGATGAATAGTAGGMGTCCGTGAGCATCATCTGTACTATGTGTTTACAAGGATAGTTCATGGTAGGAAAAAACCCCAACCATCTATCCATGTGACAGATCCATGTGTAGCTTTGCCAGCTTAAGGCATGAGGACATGAATCCAGCAGTTGCTATTCCATAACACATTCTTAAATGATTTTTAGGAAGAAGCAAGTGCATTTGATCATAGTGGTTAGTGAGATATTAGGTGTTTATTTAGATGGTTCCTGATGTAGTTGTGTCATAAAAATAATGCATTTTAATTATTGCAAAGGCATAAGAAAAACTAACAGTGAATTAATTCTTAAGGAAATGTCATACTCGGATAACAGATTCTATTGCCTCTAAGATAACACAAAACTCACATTGACTTTGGTAGCAACTGGACCAGACTATTGATATGGAAATATAGATGAAAAGTAAGGAGTCTGCCTAGGTTCTCTTTCTTCCAGAAACATGAAGTCAGCACAACAAGATTTAATCTTACATATGCTAGAAACTGTGAAGAAATTTTTGTGAGAGAAGACTGATATAATTTTAAGACAATTCCTTTTCAGTAAAATAACAAGGAGAAGTCATAAAAATTAATGACTCTTCTATTTACACATATAAAAAAAGGAAGGAAAAATGTATTGTGTGTAATTACTTAAATATGTGGATATATTATGTAACAGGAACTGGAAAATGGAAGATAAAATGAAATGTCAAGGATATGATTTAGCTTTAGCTAGGATATATCTAGATTTCTAAATCTTCCTTCTGAAATCTTCCAAATTACTTATAAAGATGTGGCTGAACTGCAAATCAGAAACAAAATCATATTCTTTTGCAAAATGATCAGTTTTGCCATCACAATTTCTTTCATCATCCTCTTTTTTAACATTACATATTCCTCTATCACCTTCTCTCCAAATATAAACAGTAATGTTTTAGATGATCAAATTTATTGAAATAATACCTGACAATATTATGCACGTTCCATATATGTATGTGTTATGTATGTCTATCTGATATATATCTCTATGAATCTACCTACATATGATGTCAATGATAAATGGAAAAGTGCCTCATTCATCACATCACCTGCCTTGTAACATTAATCCACACTCAGATTCTTTATATTGCATCTGTCTACACAATAGCTTTACAGTCACCAAGTATATTAAAAAAAATCCATATTCTTTATCCCTAAATTAAAATAATAGGAACTAGGTTTAAAAGAGATGGAAAAAGATGTTGGTGTTATCAAGTCCATATCCAGATACTGCTGTGTCAGGAAAATGTATCATATATTCCATTTCCTAAGATGTTGAAGCTGGTTGGGTTTCTTGTTATAGGGTGACTGAGACAGGCCTCGTGCTTCTGAAAATTAGGAACCTTTTGTTTTTATGCCAGGACCAGATTAAGCTAATTCTTGTCCCAACACTTTAAATATGTCTTCTTCCAACTTGGTGTTTATAACTTCAGGGTATTTAGGAAGATCAATTTGTCTTAACCCTTATTTCTGTTAAGCTAAAAAAAGCCATCCTCTTTTAATTTCCCTTTGTAAAACACTTCTTCCACTTTATTCATTCTGGCAGTCCCCTGCTGTAACATCTTCCAGTATGAATGCTCTTCTCTTGAACACAGTCAAGTAGAACTGTGCATGGCACTGCATAAAAGATCTTACCAGTGGCTTTGTGACATTTTCCTCTATTTCTTTGGCAGTTCCTTGCCTGATAGGTACTACAGACACAATTGTTTGTGSATGTTCACATCTCCTTAATGGTTTACTGTTGCCTCTAGATCATATGTCATCACCAGTGGATAAGCTGACCATTTCTAATAACATTTTTTGCTATTTATTATTATATGCAAGATCTTTCATTTTTGTGCTGTTTTTCTTGCTTACTTAAACAGATCTAATAATTGTTATTCTGAAGGGATAGATATGGTTCCTTTCTAAAAATATGATACAATCATTAAGAACATTTTCTATCAATCAGACTTGCAATTTCCTATATCTTTCCAATTTCTTCTTGCATTCAGACATGGACATCACCAGTCCCCTTAATCTACATCCATACAATAATCTGAATATATTCATATTGCCAATTAATTGACACTCTGATTATCCATATATATGTGTTGGATCACTCCTGGGGTTTCTATATGGAACAAAATAATATATCTTTTTAAGATGAAAGACAGATGAATTTCTGGATGTAGCTTAGAGAAGGAAAGGCTATTATAGGCAGTGTGGGCCATGCCAGGCTTAGTTCCCTCCAAAATGCTTTGTCTCACAGAGTCATTTACCGTTATTCTAAAATACCTTCRATCTTCATATATCCCTCTCCTACATGTTCTATATAACCTCATCCCAATGCCCAGTGCATCTGTCACACCCCCTCAACAGCATGATGTAAAAGTTCTATCATGGCACACCATTTACRCCATTCATGCTCTTTGATCAAAAAAACATATGTTTTAGGGCTGCCAGATGTGCTGCAGATGCAGTTTAGGCCAAATATTACAAAATGTGGATACAGCCAGTCTGCTCTGGATTAAGTAACTCTACCTTTCAGCACGTAGTCTGAGGGACAAGGATCACTCACAGAATTACATCTTTATCTGCATAGCTTTTACATTTTGACATTGTCCAGATAACAGTAATTTCTGTCTTGATTTGCACATCTCCATCATCCATCTAACCTTCTGATCCATGATCTGCATCCTTGCCAAAGTTGAAAATTATTCATATGATTCTGTGCCCTTTTAAAGTTAGCATTAGCTTTTGTCTTACTGCATTGCCAATTCCACTATGGCCCGCTTTTTAATTTCTGTGGTTAAAGATTCCTTTATCATTTGTGTTAATTTCTTTGCAAGGTCTAATGCAGTTATTAGACATTTTTACTTTACCTTAACATTTTCAGACCTTTAACATGTAACTACCTACTCTGATTTYCCACTATATTTTCCAGCAGCCTTTTTAAGGTTTTCATTTTCATACAGTCTCAATTCTTTTTTCATATCAAATAATCCTTATTTTTTCAGTCTCTTAATATTGAAAACATTGTTTACAGACTTATTTTGTGTTTAGTATTTCACACATTTAAACACAGGCAAACCATGCTTTTTCAGTACAAGGTTTTTATTTGTCCAGGTGGCTTTCTTCTATATGCTTACTAGAACTATACATAAACCAGCACTAACCCT
This sequence comes from Oceanodroma leucorhoa, assembly GCA_030449065.1. Lineage (NCBI taxonomy): Eukaryota > Metazoa > Chordata > Aves > Procellariiformes > Oceanodroma > Oceanodroma leucorhoa. The sequence continues at coordinate 10,279,423 of JASVER010000018.1, forward strand.
TGCATTTTCTCAGTGACTAATTGGTGGAGAAATTTGTCAAATATCGTGGCAAGAAATAGGCTGGATCTACTTTTAAGAGTATAATTTGTTCTTTAGTCTATACTGTGAAGTCAATTATGTTAATAGGTAATTATTTTAAGTAATTAAAGTTGCTTGTGATAGAGTCATCTCACTACAGGTATGTCTTTATACATACAAGGGTAACAGGGAGAGTTAAGGAAGCTATAGCAGAATTCCAATCTCTTTTCCATCCTTCTTGAATGAATATTGACCTAACCTGGTTTAATTCATCTATGTCATCATGTATTTGTTTGCAGTTAGCTGCATAATTAAAGTGTTATGCAATCTTTTCTTGTTTTATTGTTGTTGTTTGGGGTTTTYTTCTTTCTTTTCTTTAAAGTGTCTTCTGAAGTCTTTTCCTCATCTTAGTTTGGCAAACTCATGTACTCTTCCTATTTTATCACATTCATATCTATTACTAGTGATGCAAGTTTCTCCATTTGGTTCATTAGTGYATATATAACATAGCAAATAATATCTTGAATCTACCATAACTGTCATTCATCAAAAATGTATGACTGATGAAGAAATTTGGTGTCTTGAGAGGAAGAAAAAGCAAGAGAGATAGAGGAGTCATTTTACACTTTATAAGCATTTTCATTTCAGGTGTGTAGTTGAAATATATGTTCTGCTAGTCATTTGATATTTCTTCAGTCKTGTAATTCATGCAGTAAATTAGCCAAGTTTTATGTTTTTCCAAGCCATCCCTTGCCATTACTTGTGTATCCATCTCATTGATCCGCATTGCCCCCTGACTGAGAGTTTTCAGAATCTCTTGACAAGATACGTAATAAGTTAATTAGGTGTTGAAAAGAAGGGTAGATATCACAAACTACTGCCATCTGACCTCTTTGTCTCACCCACTCTTCTTTTTCTTCATCCACAGTTTTGCATGTATGAGGATTTCAACATATTTTGGAACCCTTTCCTTTCCTTTTTCCTTTCCTTTCCTTTTCCCTTCCCTTTCCTTTCCTTTTTCCTTTCCTTTCCTTTTTCCTTCCCTTCCCTTCCCTTCCCTTCCCTTCCCTTCCCTTCCCTTTCCTTTCCCTTCCCTTTCCCTTCCATTCCATTCCATTCGCTCTGCCAGTAAAGAGAGAAAAATATTTTTTTAAATGGATAGAGTTACTCCTTACCTTTTTATTTGGGATGTTAGCTGGGATGAACCCGTTAATCAATACATTCTTTTAGCTTGGACTCAAAGGCATGGCCTCTGGAAGTATTGAACACAGCACTAAATGGAAATAAATATAAATACATATCTGAAAGATAAGATTTCTGACAATCAGGTCCTGCTGTCTTTGCAATTCATTAGGAACAGAAAGTCTCTCACAAGAGGACAGATTCTGATGGAAAGAGAAGAAGGGGGCATAACTCATCATGTCTTCTCGTGCAGTGATGCTGTTCACTGATACTGCTCAAAGTCTTTAAGCCTGCCTCTGTAGATGGACTAGACTCCACCACTTAATTCCAATATTCCCCCTCTCCAGCATTATGAGGCTACTTCAGTGCATCCGAAATATCCCAGACATCCACTCAAGGACCACAGGTCTTCTGCTTACCTCATTTCAGGGAGAATAGTTTATTTCCCATACATAGGCTCTCTCTGTCTTTCTATGTGTACTTCAAAGTGACATGACTAGCAATCTCTTTACCTGAACCTACAAACAGGGGAAGGATTGGGGTGCAGGAGTCAAGGGGGAAAGGGATATTACATTTTTTTCCATCAACATCAAAGACGTCAAATATAGACTTCAAAATCTACGTAGACCCTAACCTTGAATACAGAACACCCAAAGAAAAACACCCTTCAGTGGGAGTCCTTGAGAGAATCCGCTTGACTATGGACATTAAAAGAGAAGTGGAAAAACTTATGATGTCAGAGAGCACCTGTTGAGAAAGACCTCCTATTCTGAGAAAAAACATGTAGTAGACTACAAAGGCATGACTCAAGGTGAAATAGTCACTTACTGGATTCAGAGTATGACTAACTGTTAATGGAGGCTTTTCAACACAAGCGGTGAGTCATCTGCCCAGACTTGGGCATCTAAAATTTAAACATCTGAACCTAAGGAAATTACTCAAGACACCATTGAGATTCAAAGGATAAAACAGATGTTTCCATAGTGCAATCCATTTTAAGATAGRCATCTAACTGGGGCAGACAACACCCATACATTCGCTTTTTGGAATATGAAAGGAGCTTACATTGACTGAATGAGGTTCAGATATCTAACTAGCAGACATCTACAGCTAGGTGTCTTAACCTAGGTGAGATGAATCCCACTGTCCCACAAAACTTGAGATATGAAACTGAGATGGCTGTGGTAGGTCCTTTGTCACCACTGTGTGGGAAGGTGCATGTTTCTCACCACTGACAATGGAATAAATAGAAGGTGACTCTGCTTCTAGATCGGGCACCTGATTTAAACACTTAAAGTTAAGACTAAATATACCTTGAGCATTAACTTTGGTAATCCACAAACAGACATAAAGAAAAGGCTGCAGAATTGACAAGTCTGAACTGGAATCCTCAGTTCCCTATACACGAATGAAAATGAGTTTGTGCCTTAGAAAGGACTTCAAAATATCCAGCAATATAGGAATGAAATAGTTTATGTATTGTTTATCTAATTTGTTCTTACTGCAAAAGTACATGTCTCTAGCAGAGACCAACTTTAAGATGACCTCCATTCCCACAAGAATATTTTCTGCTATGTTAGAGACTAATGAAACTATTTCCTCTCTGGCTTCATGAAATTACCCTTCATTTTCCTTCTTCCTTACTCCAGTCTTACTTGCAGGTTAACGTTGAGAACACTTGCCTGGGATGTGTATTTGGACTTGTTCAGGCTAACAAGAACACTGCTATTCCCCTTTCAAATGGATGGAGGAGCGTTCCAGCCCCCTGTTTTTTGTATAAAAAGTGGACGGTAGTCTTGAAATTAATAGCCTTAGCTATTAATAAATAAAAGCCTTAATTAATAAAAGGCCTTAGCCAGGCCTTTTCCAGTGAAGTCAGTCCAAAGTGTAGTCTGAAGGGCTAGTTGTAAAAATGGAGCAAGAATGGTCATTTCTACCTAGTATTCAGAGCAGCTAGAATATACAGGTGAGAAAGTTTTGGTGTTTTCCTAAATGAGTATCCAACTACTAATATCACAACAATGAGTTTCACTGAGAAGTGAGTCAGCTGCATTGGTATTGCCCATCTTAGCTCTCAGAACGTGGGTTTCCTCTTCCCATACTCCCTCCACAGGAAAGTGAGTCGGATCAGGCAGATAATAAAATGTTACAAATGGGAAAGCCTTGAATAAAGCAGCTATCATGTGCTAAGCAAGCATTGGTAAAGAGTGCAACTCTTTCAAAACAGGGTTCAGTGTTTCAGGTTTTTCCAGCTTCACATTGTTTTATGTGACAGAATGTCTTTAATTAGGTTAGCAAAAGCTGAGATAATGTCTGTGTTTGGCAAATGTGCTCTGCAATGGCCTAAGGGCTTCTCTGTGGTGCTGAGCAGCTTCAGTTCCTATGAATGCTCAAGACTGTGGAGACTGAAACCTCTATCCTAGGCAAATGATGATTGCATCATTAGTAAGAAGTTAATTACTTTCTCTTTTATCTTAACTGGATCATGGCTTTTTTGAAGGTTTTATACTCTGTTTTCTCCCACTTGTCTGTTTAAGTCTTGAACAACAGACTGCACTGTGTATTTGCAGGCTCTTGAGCACCTTCTCCCAGGGAAGCAAGGACAGACAGTGGAGTATATGTGTTCTCCTTGTAGTAAAGATAAATAAAATAGCCACCTGGGTTCCTGAAGAGGATGGCTTTCCTGATGCACAAAAAATTTCCAGGTGTGGGACTTTATTCCCTGTATGTACTCACACTTCCTCATGTGGATAGTGMAATGTTTTCAGGAAGCAGATTACAGCAGCAAAAGTAGAAAATGAAGCAAGACTGGCATAACTCAAATAACATGTTTTTTTAATTTCAGTTTATAAAATATTGCTCTCTTCTCCCTTGTTTTCATTTTGTCTGCTTAGAAAAATACTTATGACTTGTGCAGTCTTGAAGACTAACCTCCTTTCCACATGTTAGATCACATAAGAATCTCAGATCACCCATACCTTTTAAGGTATGTGAACTGCATTTGACTTTGAATAGCAGTATTTAACATTTTAAAGTTATGCACCTGCCAAAATGTTCTGCYGTATCAAACTTAGTTAGAAGAAACATAAGCTTTAAATATACCTTTAAATTTAACAGAAAAAGCGTAAAAAAGTATGTATGTGCATATAGCAAACACACTCATTCCATCACCTTGATCTGATAGATTAATTCTCTGTTAAGAGAAGGAGAAGAAAAATGCTTTTGCAGTCTTACTCCATGCCGCCCACCAGGATTGGTTGGAAGGTTAAATTCTGGAGCTGTTCCTATAATTGCTAAATTAATTGAACATTTTGCCATTCATTTTAATGAGAATAGAAACTACTTATAGAGAATGATAAGGTCCTTCACCTGTAAGTGTGCTCATCACACTGAATGCATGGCAAGGAAGACGTTAAAAAACTTTGAAATCAGTATGAAACAATGAATTCTAGGATGAGCTGTTACAGGATACTCCTCCTCTGCTACCACAAGGCCTTTCTCAAAGGACCTCTTCCAGTTGACTGTCTTCTAACCAATCTTCTGTAAAGCCAGTTGTACTAGGTGACATGAAAAACTAATGAAATGATTGAAAATGGCTTTCTCTTTAATTTTCCTAAGTATGTTATACAACTGAAGGCTCTCCCTCTGGGGAGATGGTGAATATCAGGCAATGCAAAACTCCCATTACAAAAATCAAGAGGCTATAGAAAAATAATTATTTTAATTAGTACTGAGAACTGCTTGCACTGGACCAAGATCATTATAACAGCAGGAGGAGTTTMATTTTTAGGGAAAAAAGGAATGGCAGGAAGTTTTAATTTTACTGAATGGTTCTGCTATTTAATATTTGCATTCCACCTTTCTCTCAGCAATACAATCCTATACTGAGGTGTGGTATAAGAATGTACTTATGTGAGTTTAGGGTTAGGGCTGGGTATTGTCCAGCTCTACCAGCTGATAAGGACTGTAGTCCCCAAATTTTCCAACCCTTCACATTCCCTAGTCCTCTCACTCCCAGTGATCCATCTGCACTCCCAGGATCCATCTGGATCCTCGTCCCTCATGTCTTACCTTTCCTACCAYGCTACAGTACATTCCCTTTATTTTCCATTCCCATATGCCTACTATTCCTTCGGGTCCTCACCTTAAAAGCACAACTGGTTGCCACAAAACACGTTTAGCTGAAAAGCAAAGTGTTAAAGATCAAACAGGCAGATGTAGAAGTTGCTGTGTCTTACAGAATCACACTACCAAAACCACACAAAGTACAATGAACAACCTTGTATCCATCATATGAGATAAGAGAGGAATTTTTAATTCTGTACGGAAAAAGCAGGCTACTTATTGTGAGGCAGATATGGGAAATGGTCATACTGCAGTCGGTACATGGTAATTTTAGGAGAGGGAGATTTGGAAATGCCAAGTTAGGAGGTTTAGACCTAGGAACCCCCTTGCTCAAGGCAGCTGTGTTATTCATCAGTTATGCTGATTGTTTCCAAACMCAGCTAATGAATGCTTTTTCCTGTACCACAAAATCAGTGTCCTCTAAAACCTTTCTTTTTTTAATTGAATTGTTATGTTATAAAGTTTAAGCAAATGATCATATTGGAAGTGCCCTCAGGAGATATAGAAGAGTGAGTAGAGCATAGGTGAGATCAAAAGGGCTGACTACAAAGATCTGAATAAGATTGACTGCCATGTATTTTACATGGATTCTTGAGTTCACATTGAAGATAAGTGGGAGTGCATGTATATAAAAAATTCCCTTCAAATGAGAGTCAATATTACATTAACAGTCAGATGATGCATATAGTTTAAGAGTATTTTGAAATCCATATAACACAGTTAACTCTATTACTACAATACAATGCTGCCTTTAACTTTCAAAGAGTAATGTAGAAATAAATTGTCATAAAGAATTTAATTATGTTTTTTTTTCTTTCTTTAATCTTTTTTTATTTTTTTTTATTTTGCCTTGCAGGAGACAAGAAGGATCACAGGCTCTTCTTTATGGAATGGATTAAAGCAGTCCTTAATTTTATATTGTTTCACTCTTATGTACTATCAGCATTTTAGGAATAAAGATATCCATAGAAAATTAAATTTTGCTTAAATATAGTCAACCCTGTGTGACAAATGACAGAGATTTTTATCATAAGACAAAAGAATAGTAGCAATAAAAAAAATCTTAGAAATTACTAAGAAAACTCAAATGCTTTAAGGATAATTAGAGCCTAATTAGAAATAGAGATGCTATCAGTATGATAATAGTTGCCACTTTATTCATGCCAATGCATAATTTCTCTCGGTGACACAATGTGGTTCTATCCTGAAAGCATGCACTCATAAATTGCTCACAGCAGTTAGTGGGTGAATTAGTAAAATAACTGTGTTTTGTTTTCCGTAACTAGTTGTCTTCTAAGTACTGATCTGATCATTTAAATTAATAGTGGAGAATATTTATGGAAATTAGCATCAGTTGCCAGAGAGTTTGTTATGAGAAATAATTTACATTTGAAATAAAATATCAACCACATAAAACCACCTTGATATCACAGTAATGCTGGATGTTGTGGAAGAAAATAGGAAAAATTATTACAGAAAAAAATATTTGAAAATACTTTGGAAAATGAGAAGAGTAATATACTCCTCTTTCAGTGTCTTTGCCCAACACTGATCTACTAGACATCATAACTGTMTTTTTTTTAACTGTCTTTGGTTAATACAAGTTTAATAAAACAATACTCTTTACAAATAAGATATTTTTTAAAATGTTATCTTGAATGTCAGCATATTACTGCTTCATGTTCTTATTAATCTATTAACCATAGGAGACTGATTATATTTGCTTACAACATGAAGGATTATGAAAATTAATTATTATTTTTACAATGTTCAAAGATTCAGGAACAACCATGAAACCACAAAAGAGAGAAGGCTAATCACTCATTTTGTCTTTCAAAGTGCTGCTTGCCCACTTGCAATCATGGTAGATAGGTTCCTGAATGTAGCCAGAAGATACTTAGTTCCTTTTCTTCATGTTTTCGTAAAATTGTTACAAACCAATATAACCCTTTTTCAGCCAATAAATTTGGCTTTAAATATAATAAAAAAGCATGGAGTTAATTTTATTATTTTTCCTTTTTGATAATAAGCACTAGGTAATCAAATTTGCTCACTTTTTAGAAAATGTTCAAATATCACCAAGAAAACATTCCCAGCAGTGCAAAAGATGCTGAAAGGACTAAATAACTTTTGCTCATTTTTCTAGCTGTGATTACCCATTTTTAATGCAATGTGCTAACACAGCTCTTAATTCTCTGAAATTTCAGGATTCCTTTCTAAGTCAGAGGCAGTCTCCTCCAACACTCCGGAGTAACCAGAAGAGATGACTCATACTTTCCATAACTTATAACCAACAATGAAATCATGCATGATAATTTTTATTATTTTCAGCCAAGAATTTCTATCAAAAAATTGTTATCTTCAATGYCCACCACTCTGGTGACATAAGACCCAGCTAGGCAAAAGCTCCCTATTCATGAACCACTAAGAATAGCATCTACTGACTGTGTTAGAAGTAAGCATCATTCTGCGAAAAATATCAACTAGTTAATTCACTTAAAAAAAACACTTTATGCCTTGACTAAGAGTAAATGAAAAGCCACCAGTTGAGAATTCTTGTATTTCTTAAAGTTTCAGATCCACTTCATTCATATCAGGGTTTTTTTTCCAGCAGCAGAGAATCCCCCAAAAGTCATGTTGCGTCCAGACATGATGTGACTTGACAGTCACAGCCTTCAGTTTGGTTAATCTGCAAGTGAGCATGGTTTCTTTTAAATAAAGATGCTACATTATTGTCCTCATTGCTGTTAGCTAGATCATATACTTCATACAGATTCAAGTTAAAATCTTGTTAAAATCACAGTTAAGTGATTTTAAGAATCACTTATGACACAGTAATCCATCAAAACTTTCTGCCATTTGGAAGAAAATGTTTTGGGTGTCATTTCTAGTGGTTTCTATCTAAGATGTTAAACTATCTTGTTCAAGCTCTCACTTCTTTTTTTAAGCACCTCAGTAAATGGGAGATGTCAGACTGCATTGGCTGGTTAGCCATGAAGAGCATGATCTCCTGATCCCAAGTTGTGGACTCAACAGCTGTAATGGGCAGAGATGTTTTTTGGGGGAAAGGGTACATTTTCYAGAAAAACACAAAGTCTGACTAACGATCCATCAGTTAGGTGACTGCTTTAACAAATAATAGAACATGGGTTTCTTCCCACAGAAGTAAGTAGTCAGGTAGCTATACACTGAAGACATTCATTATAGCCAGCTATATCTGACCATTATGTCTGTATCTTGAACAGATGTTCCTCAAGCTACCACRTAATAATCATACAGACACACTCTGATACACACAGTTAGTCTCTTTTATTCATTCAGAAAAGGCAGCAGAAGCTTTCTTGCCATGAAAGAGGCTTTGTCTCTTAGGTTAGTTTCTTGGAGAGCTCTTGGCTATTTGTCACTCCTGTCCATAAACAGGTATCAGCAACAAATAGTGCCAAGTCTTTTAAGGCTTCAGGCCAGAGATTTCTACACATCTACATATGCAGCTAGCAAAGGTTACCAAATATTSTCCTTTATTAGTTCATCAGCACTGACCATTTGGTTCCTCAGCCAGAGTTGCATATGCTTTTGTGAGAGCATTTGTCCTTAAGTACCACTAACCTATTTGTAGAGTAATAGGCTTTTCAATGATGTAAGTTGAAAATTTCTTCTTGGTCTTACAGTAATAACATTGACTTGAATATTTTAAATTCCTCTAAGTAGCTATGGGAATGTATTTGTGAGTGTTTATGACCTTTACTGATGGAAATATTTCAATCAAAATTTCAGCATAAGCTTGGACAGTCAGTTTCCTCAGAAAGTGAACGCTTAACAATGTTTCATCTTCATCAACTGCAATTGTTCTTCCAAGCACTTTATCAGAGAATATTTCTGTGACCATCTCCTACTTTTTGTTCAGAATGTAACTCCCTGAAAAGGGTGGTTTGATGCCAAACTGACATCAAGAAGATACAGCATGACTCTTCTAACCCACCACACTCCAGTGTAAAAGAACCAAATGGTTCTGGAACTGTTGAGCTTGCAAAGCTTGGCACATTTCCCCAGAATATCTAAATTCAAATCCTCTTGCCTGGCATTTATTAACACTAGCAATATGGAGATTAAAAAGGTCAGCTTATTATATTTGCTTTGGATTCAGCACTTAATACTTGCTAAGTTCTTACAATTTCATTGGAAACTGTCCAGTAGGATGTGGCTATATCTTTTATCTAGGTATCAAAGCTGTAGACAGTGAAGAAAATCTTGTGAGTAATAATCTTAATAACCCAATTTAAAAGCATATAGTTTTATTTCAATTTTGCAACATTCCTTAGAGCTCTTGATCCATAGCAGTGTCTACTGTGAGGCTAAATCCCACTTTCGGAAGCTATGGACACAATTCCTACAAATCTAGATAAAAATGTGGACTACCTAAAAAAATAGAAGAACCTGTTTATGGTGTTTTGACGACCTTCTTCAGGAAACTTTGGAAACATCAGGGAAGTTCAAGACTTTTTTCATGTCACTAAAAATACTTATAAAAGGCATATTTAGACATAGTAGAAGGGAAAGAACTCTGATGTATATCACAAATACTGTATTTTCTAACCATATAATAAGCTTTAACTTATATCTTCACCATGTCTAAGTAATAAGTTACCCAATTCAGAAATAGAAAAGAAAATCCAGGATTTCTAGGAAAGGCAAAAATATATTCTATATTAAAGCAACCCTAAGAAAAACAAGACCAGGAGAGGTAAAATCTTCTTTACAAGAAAAATATATTTAAAACATTCAAGTAAACTTTTCTACAAAAAGTCTCTCTGTGAACCTTTTTTTCCTAGATGTATCTGTTTGTGTAATAAAAGACATTACCTCTCCTTTCAAAATCCTGTCTGCTGGTATTATTAGACCAATACAGCAACTTAACTAAAACTGAGTTATGGAGAAGCAGTGCTCAGAATAGCACTTCAAGGGCAGCACAGATAATAATGTCTGCGACAACGCTTGTACCTTCAACCATCTTTCAAAATGGAAAGTCTTCCATAGCATCAAAGTTCAGATAATTCAGACATAAGCAGAAATTAGATGGCCATGAGAAATTCTACGTAGATCTGCAAAAGCTTATATGCAAAGCATCTTTTCCAGTGATAAATATAAGTTGTATAATAAATTTACCAGTAGTTTTCCTAATATCACTGTACAAAAGGAAAGAAATCTCACTCTCATTGGACACAGTGAAATTATTTATTCTATATAAATTGAGAACTGACATTTCTAGGCTGATTCATCTGAGTTCTTTTAAAACTCTACTTCAGTGAGATAAGAATTGGCTGTATTAACTAATCTACTATAATAACACCAGGATGCCTATACAATTAACTCAAAGCAGATGTCCACAATTTAGTCAGATTAATCCATCCCTAGTGACAAATGTGATCTTGGAAGTATCTTTAGAATCCAATTTTCCTACTGTTTGCAAATGCCATGTTGAATGATAATTTAGAACAGTTTTTGGAGAAGCATTTCAAACAACTGAGCTGTATTAGTAAAGAAGAGTTATAAGATTTTGCTGGTTTGGGATTATAATCCATTTCTTGAAAATAATAAGGGGTAAGAGATGTGGAGTTCATTCACAGAAAAGGTAATGGTCATTGTCTCCACTTCCATTATTTAGAATCATGTAAGAGTAAGCTATAGAGATGCCTCCAAAGGTAGTCTGAAATTACTTTGGGATGCTTTTCAATATTAAAACAAGAATACCTAGACCTCTCTGCAGTATTTTCAGGCCTTCCCATGCTTAACAGCATGGTGCTATTATGAGCCACTTGGCTTCACTTCCAAGAAGGGATAGGGAAGACAGAACATCTTTTCAATGAACAACTGTGACTTCAGTGAGAAATGTAAGAGCTGGCAGATGTCTCCAGAGAGCTATTCCACCTTCAAGGTCTCTGTAGTAGATGTGTATTGTTTGCTCTCAGCTGAAGAAAATCTGTTTTGAAAAATAATGATAAAATACCTACCTGCCCTAAAATGTATTTTCCTGTTTAAAAACATTTTTATATAAAGTCTTAAACTTTCATTGCTATCTGTGTTTTATATAGCATTGCTTTATAAAGATGTTCTCAATAACTACTAGGAAGGGTGCTGAGGTACTGTGATGAAAAGTGTCAAGACAGACTACTAGGACAGAAATTCTAGTAGACACGGTAAAAATTTCCTTTCGCATATTTAAAAAAGTGCATTTTAAATAGCTCTAGACATTGCTGCAGTGAATGCTACATTTAACTTCCCCTGTCCTTAGAAGTCATTTTTAAGCAACTAAATCTCTGACTCATCCATTTTTTGTATTTTTTTTTATTATTTTAAACTAATATATCGTTTACTTTCTGCATTGCATAAATATTTTGGAATTGATGTCGGAAACAGATGAGGTTTTTCATTTTAAAAAGAAGAGTGACAGTTTGTGCCCAATATTCTTTCTGAAAGTTTCAGAAGGATTTTTACGATATAATCACAAATTATAATTGTGTCATTATGCATAATTACTCTACACCATTACATCACATAATTGGATCAGTTCGAGTTCTAATTGCATGGTTAGAGAGATTTACTCTAAGTATGTTTGGGATATAATTACACTAATTTCATAATTCTGGGACCCGCAGAGTCCAAATTTTGTAGGATTAATGTTTATTTTYGTGGTTCTGTCTCACAGCCAGAAAATCTTAAAATGGTATTTTGGTTGTATAATAGACCCTATTTGTTTTTACCAGTATGGTATTAATCTCTATTTGTATTTGTAATGTACTAAGTTCTGTTTGTATGTGTAAAGATTAGAGTATTACTTGGTCTATAGCAATGTTAAACCTGCTTATACGGGCCACCTTGGCCACTGGTCTAGAAGTGAAAAATAAGCAAATGTAGTGGTCAGCACATGGCAAAAAGCAGATAGGCAGAGACTAGTAGGACCAGAGCCAGCTGGTGTGCAAGTGGCAGGGTCTGCTTCACAGTCTTGTGAGGGAGTCAGTTCGGAGAAGCTGATGTGGTATTACTGGGACACTATTAACATCCCAGTACACTAATGAAACATCTGTGGGTGGGCCTGCGACAGCACAGACACCACCTGGAGTATTGCCAACTGTAGAAGACCTAAAGTCATCAGTCAGACAGCAAAAAAACCCTGACATTGACCTCATGATATTGGCATTAAAAGTAATCAGATTATGCTTTCTATTCTGTCTTTTAACTTTTAAATGACCACCTGCTCCTCTTCTAACAGTAATCGGCATATGACAGTTTCARGTTGAAAAGTCAATAAGGTACAACATTCCCTATTTCTTCCATTTGTTCCTTCAGGCTAGTGGAACTACATTCATTTCATTTTATTATCTTAGGTTTTCCAGTTTCTCCCTGTGTCTATAGCAGGTATTAGAAAATGCTTACTGTATATCCACAAAAGCACTAAAGCATTAAAAATGTTTGTATTCATTATTTTCACATCTGAAATATTGAAAATACTGCTAAACCAGCCTAACCTTGGAAAAAAGTAATATCATCAGAAGTACATAACTTCTCCAACAGCAATAAATTTATGTATTAAAAATCACCATCACCATCAAAGAAAATCCCAAAATGATTGCAAGTCACTAAGATGGACTTCTGTTGGACTATACACGAAAGACATGATTTGGTTGTGCACACAGAATCACACAAAATCACAGAGTAGTTGGGGTCAGAAGGGATCTCTGGAGACTGTCCAGAAGTATCAGTCTGTTGCTTCCTATACTGAGAGGGAACAATATGCCTAAGCTTCATTCTGTAGATCTGAAACTTTCTTCTTCTTTCTTCATACACAACCTGATATTCTTGTCCTATTTTTCTTTCCTTTTTTTTTTCCTTAGGGGGGGTGGGGTCCTGCTTACATATAGCATTCTCCAATTACATTTTGGTATTAGAATTATTAGTTCAAGATTCGGTGACTGTTTCTATGTAATAGATGACGTTTGCTATAATTTACCGTCCAACCACGAAACAAATACCATGTAAAAAGAATTTAGTTTTACTCTTTTTTAGAAAGTCTCTCAGTGATCCCAGACACAGCATTTCTCTTGCTCTTTGCACCAACTACTTATGATTCTTTGCTTATAAGGATTTCTCCCTAACCTGCCACCTCTCTTTCCTTACTTAGCGTCCTTAGAAGTAGCATCAAGTTCCTTCTTTGCTAATACTGTGATGGGTCTAATCCATAACCTAAGGCCATGCGGAGGGACAAGAATCCACCTGTGCCTCCAGCTCCCCCCCACAGCTCTCCGGGGTAGCAGACCACAGGAATATCAACATTTCTTGCCTTCTCCTGCCAGCACGAAGGTCTTTTGGCCAACTGGTGCAGAAAAGTTGGTCCTAGAGGGTCTGGGACACAGCACCAGTGACTGTGATGATCCTTCACAGCCACCACAGAGAGCAAGTATGGAAAATAAAAGTGGCACTGCAGCAGATCACAGTATATCTCCAGAGAAAGGAGCTTATCCTGCGTCTGCGCTACTTGTGCTCTCATGTTTGACATTTCAGGTTGGGGTTAYGTGTGAATAAATAAACTAATGAGAGGCAGGATCTTCCTTTTTATTGACACAATAATTAATCAAGGTAGGCTTGTTTTAGGCAAAGACTATTACAGAAATTTCTTGATACTGGTAGTTTTATGTGTATTAATATGCATCTATATCACTGTGTATAAGCAGAGAAAACAGCAAGGATAATAATGCCAGTGTTTCTGCAGGTGGAATGGATATGAAATTTCTGTTTTCTTCTCCTTCCAAATTAAACAGAAAAAATCTGTTCTGAATCTACTTTTGATTTATCTTTTTTTTCTTATAATTAYCATTTCATATAATGGATTACAAATCCTAAAATAAATAAAATTCTGCATCTATGAACCTTTATGTTTTGTACTATAATTAAAGGATAATCAGTATAGCACTGGACTGCCCAAAGTAATAAATAGCATTTTCAGGTAATTAAATGCCAGAGCAAAACTGAAGTATTTTATGACCTTAAAAGTCATTTAGTGAGCGTATAAACCAAAGCATTCTTTCTCTGCAACCATATTTTTAACAGATAATCTGGCATAAGAGAGCTTTTTGGAACTAATGATCATTTTCAGTTGTCGATAAAAAGTTTTTTTTCTATTTTTAATGCTCTATCTTTAAGTTTGTGAGGTAGAAGAGGAATTTTTTAGGGTTTCCTACAGTAAAATGTATGAACTGTTTTCCTGGAAAAAATATTGAAATAGTTTATCTCCAATTCACAGGAGAATAATAGATGGTCTAATTTAAGAACACTTTTTCTTGTGTATTTTTATCTGCTATATTTTACAGGGATGGAGGGAGAGAGGGAGGAAGGAGGCTAGGCAGGAAGGCAGGATGGAAGAAAGGAAAAGGAAAAGGAAAAGGAAAAGGAAAAGGAAAAGGAAAAGGAAAAAAAGGAAAGGACATATCCCAACAAACAGTGACTACAAATACTGGCATCAAATAGGAAACTGTGAAAGCATCTTAAGGTAAAATGGATATATTTCATACTGCTGTAAATTTTGCTGTGTCTGTAATGTACTGTATCAAATCATTTGAATAAGGAAAAGTTCGCTTGCTTCAGGGAATGAAACCACTGCACATTTCAACTGTCTGCAAAGATATCACTTAAGATAAAGTAAGTACAGAACCAGACAAAAGAAAAATCAAATCTGRTAAATACTATATTGTCTGCATCGTCCTCTAGATTTCATCTGTAGCAGAGGTTAAAAAAGACATTTGACTTTGTACAATAGAGGTCCCATTTASAGTTTCTACTTCTGTTAGATGCTGGGTTGATATTCAAACAACATAGGGGATTCTTCAACCTATTAGGTTTATCCAGGTGAAAAAAACCTGGAAATTTTAAAAAGGGTAGAAAGGAGGACTGTGGGAGCTACCAACCTGTCAGTCTCACCTCTGTGCCTGAGAAGATCATGGAACAAATCCTCCTGGAAGCTATGCTAAGGCACATGGAGGACAGGGAGGTGATTCGAGACAGCCAGCATGGCTTCAAAAAGGACAAGTCCTGCCTGACCAACTTAGTGGCCTTCTACGATGGAGTGACTACATCAGTGGACGTGGGAAGGGCTACAGATGTCATCTATCTGGATCTCTGTAAGGCCTTTGACACGGTCCCCCACAACATCCTTCTCTCTAAATTGGAGAGATATGGATTTGATGGGTGGACTGTTTGGTGGGTGAGGAATTGGTTGGATGGTCACATCCAGAGGGTAGTGGTCAACGGCTCAATGTCTAGATGGAGATCAGTGACAAGTGATGTCCCGCAGGGGTCCATACTGGGACCGGYGCTGTTSAATATTTTCACCAATGACATAGACAGTGGGATCGAATGCACCCTCAGCAAGTTTGCAGATGACACCAAGCTGAGTGGCGCGGTCGACATGCCTGAGGGACGGGATGCCATCCACAGGGACCTGTACAAGCTGGAGAAGTGGGCCCATGTGAACCTCATGAAGTTCAACAAGGCCAAGTGCAAGGTCCTGCACCTGGGTCAGGGCAATTCCCAGTATCAATACAGGCTGGGGGATGAAGGGATTGAGAGCAGCCCTGCCGAGAAGGACTTGGGGGTACTGGTGGATGAAAAGCTGGACATGAGCMAACGATGTGCGCTCGCAGCCCAGAAGGCCAAACGTACCCTGGGCTGTATTAAAAGCAGCATGGCCAGCAGGTCGAGGGAGGGAATTCTGTCCCTCTATTCTGCTCTGGTGAGACCCCACCTGCAGTACTGCGTCCAGCTCTGRGGTCCTCAGCACAAGACAGATATGGACCTGTTGGAGCGGGTCCAGAGGAGGGTGATGAAAATGATCAGGGGGGTGGAACACCTCCCCTATGAAGAAAGGCTGAGAGAGTTGGGGTTGTTCAGCCTGGAGAAGAGAAGRCTTTGGGGAGACCTTATTGCAGCCTATCAGTACTTAAAGGGGGCTTATAAGAAAGATGGGGACAAACTTTTTAGCAGGACCTGTGGCAACAGGACAACGGGTAATGGTTTTAAAGTAAAAGAGGGTAGATTTAGACTAGATATAAGGAATTTTTTACAATGAGGGTGGTGAAACACTGGCACAGGTTGCCCAGAGAGGTGGTAGATGCCCCATCCCTGGAAACATTCAAGATCAGGTTGGACGGGGCTCTGAGCAACCAGATCTAGTTGAAGATGTCCCTGCCCACGGCAGGGGGRTTGGACTAGATGACYTTTAAAGGTCCCTTCCAATCCAAACTATTCTATGATTCTATGATTTCTAAAAGAATTAGGTACTCAAATCACTCAAGAAGCTATTGCATTTTAATTTCTTTAGGTTACTTCACAATACTCTTCTAACCTGAAAGTCACACAGGGAAGGAAAATGCCCTTTAGAATGCAAGCATTATGTATGAGGAGATATAAATGCTCTTTCTTAGCACAAAGTTAAGACAGGTTGGTTTGTTCCCTCTGTAACTGTATGATTCCCTGGATCTTTGCTCTCTGATATGCCCTACTGAAGCTTACCTATTAATAGTGCTTAATCAGTAACTGATATTTTTTGTAAATGGTCTTAATGAGGAACGAATTATTTTCTGTTAGGTTGTAAYTATTATTATTTGTTAGGCTATAATTATTATTATTTGTTGCTTTTATTGATATTTCATTTAGATCCCAAGAAAAACTGCAGTTGCATTATATTAGGTATTACACAMACTCATAGAATGAGCAAATCATTGGGGGGAGTTCACACTCTAAATGGACACAGCAATGAGTAGGAAAGGAAATAGAAGAACCTATGGTCTAAAAAAAGATTCACAGCAGAGGCAAAAATAGAAGTGCCATTGTCTTTCTCTGGGCTTTTCTCTATTATGTTCTGTAGTCTGTCTGATTTTAATGATCTGTTCCTTAGAATTAGTGGACTCCAAATTTGCCAATAAATCTAACCTTACAAAGGAAGATGGTACAAAGTACAACAAAAATGTGAGGATGCATTCTGTTTTCGTTTAAGTATATACATCCATCATGCAGTCCAAATATAATTACAAGCAATAAAAGTATTCTCTTTAGTCCTAAGCAGCCGTCTCAAGAGTGCTTACATGGAAGGCAGTAGAATCTGAAAATGATAATCAATATCCCGACTGACAGTAAAAAAAGAAAATTTCTTCTGAAATGGTATTCAGAGAAAATCCTCTGATAGATGGAAAGAGAGCAGTAGTTTGAGAATTAATTCTTACCCTCAGCAGAGGTACGGCATATGGAAACTTAGATTAAAGCTTTCAGAAAGGATGTTGGCTTTACTGACTTTTTTAATAGGCTTATTTTTCAGTTTTTGTGATTCTGTTGGGCTGCCAAATACGGTGGCAAGTTACCAACAATACTAATAGTCTAGCTGTCTACAAGATGCAATAGTGATCCTAATTAAGACCCACAAGTGAAAGCACAAGCAGTTGAATATAAATTGCAAAATTCAGCTGATTATTTATACAAGAATGAAAATTCTCTTCTCTTGATTAAATTCCTCTTTAGAGGCTGAATTTGTAATTGACCATTTCTCCAGTATTTTGAGAACAGTAATTAGAATGAGCAGCTTGAACTTCTTTTATTTGAGAGAAAATAATGAAAACTAGCATAGTTACAAGACTCTCCGTGACTTGTAAGTGACACTAATAATATTTCTAAATGTTTCAATTGATCTCTCCTTTTGAATGACACACAAATCCAAGTTATGGTTTCTTTTACACCCTCCAGACATGGAGAGTGGGAATGACTTCAAAGTACACAGGGACTGTGAGATTTAATGTCTCATTTCAGGAGCCCTTTATACTCTCTAGTAACTAGTAACTCTCAGTAGACACTGCACCTGATGAGCAGATTTTCAGCATGACAACATATTATATAAAATCTTGTTTTGACCTTTGTATACGGAAATTTATTTCAGCTGGTATTAATTACACCACAATTTCTATAACAAAAGATGGCATATCCTATCAAACATAGCTAAAACCAGAAATATCACAGTTCACACCTAACCATGTTGTCTAGCCATAGGCCTTCCACAGCGATCATCTCCAATTTTGGCTCCTGCTGCTGCTTGAGGCAGGTGAGAGAATGGACTTTGGACCTGTATCACTACCAAAAGTGACATATGCCGGAGGATTGCTGAGACTTGTCAACTTCTTTGATGGCATCACCCACAGAAAACAGATGGAAATGTGGTTGTGAAATTGCTATACGTTGATTTCCTGTCTGCGGTATCAGCTAACTAAACAAACAAGAACTTCTAAGCCATATGGTCCTTCAACTGGCTCTTGATTTCTTACTCTAAGGGAAGGAGAAAAGCGAGCTTTATTATACAATATTGAACTGAAAATCCTTTCTGAGAAGGTACTATTAAGATTATTTCCTCATACAGTTGTTGATGACCAGAAAACAAGAACAGTACACTGCATACTGGTTTTAACAAAGGCAGCTGGGGACTCTGTTTATTTTTCCCCTGTAACGGCTCTATGTTGTGGTTTTGGAGATAGAGAAGTTTAGAGTCTGGCCAAGTATGCACAGACTGTAATAAGTTCCCATAAATTCAGAAACTGATAGGCTAGCAAAATTTAGTTCAACATATTGATTCTGATGATACACTTTATAGAATTATGAAAATATTGACTGAAAATACACTCTCAAGCAAAGTCCCTGTTATATACCAGCATACATTGTGAAATTATACCTATAGGCATTTCAACCTCTTCCACAATGTTACCTTCAGCTTTTCCTCATGGCAAGAATTTGTTGAACTGTAAATTGGAATCCTTTAGGAAAGAGGTGTTGTCAGAAATTTAAAGAATATTGATGCAATAGTTTCACACTTGTAGGAATATGGAAATTTATTGCCATTTCAAACAATAGTGGGAAAAGATTTTCTAAAAGGCCACTTTTGTACTAGCTTTGCCTCCATCGACTGAAAGTATTTTTTTCTGCTTATACTGTTGAAAATATCTTAGTTCAAGCTGAACAAGTCAGAATTCTTTTTTAAAAAAGGCACGGTTTGCTTTTCCCCCCCTCTTTTAGCTTGCTTCCTTTTGAGCAAAAGGGATGAATAACACAAAAATTGCTGGCCTTGTTCTTGTAAGGAAGAGATTGTTAAAAAAAGGAATTAAGTTAGCTCAGAATTAAAATTTGCCTGTTGTCAGGTATTGAAGCTCTTTTCTGTAAGTAGTGTGACTGCATCTTTCAGTGGTCAAGAAAAGGTAGCCTTACAAATATTGTGCTGAGGCACCTTCTCTCTACAAGTGAACAGGCTGAGAAACTAATTTGTTTTTGTTTAGACTGAGAAGTCAGCAGCTGTGACATGCTCTCCTGTTGTACGTCTGACCCTGTTACAACTTGCCTGTTATTAAATAAAATCTCTTTTGTTAGTTTATCTTGAATGTGAATCCCTGGCCATGGTGAAGGGGAATCTGATATAACGGCTCATTGGAATTCAGGAAAACATTTTCTCTCTCTACATTTTCTTGTCTTCTGGGACGAGTACTGCTGGCGACCCGCCTTTTCAGGATGCTCACTGTTTTTAACAATGGAGGCAGTGTTCACTTCTCTTTTCCTGCAGTTCAAGGCAAGTTGCTTAGACAGGGTGCACTCCAAGTTCTTTCACTGTGGTTACAGTTAATAGAAGTAGACCATAATTTTTTTGATTGTTATCACAGAATCACTCAAAGATCAACAGAGATCAAGGCTACAGTGCTATGTTCTGATGAATCACCAGAAGCCAGAAGATAGTCCTACTTGAAAAGCCTGAGGTGTAAAGATATAAAGCAGGAAAATTGTAGGGGGAGTGAGTGGGAAGTGATGGCCTGCCAATGTCATGTCAGGTCCAGGACTGGAAAAAGAACAGCAATAGGGGTGAATTGACCAAGTAATGTACTGTTAGAAGGAGATAAGGAAAATGAAAAGRCAAAATAAGAAAGTTAAAGGGACATTAATGGAGAGCTCTCAGCCAAAGCATACAGCAGGGATGGAAGTAATGTCCAGAAATCAGAAGAAGAGATTGTCAGAATAAAGGTTAAAGAAACTCTTTAGGACTGCTTCTTAATATGTCCCTTCTAGCCTGAACATGCTTCACAATTGATGAGAACTTGTCAACAGAATTTGGGGGCAAGAGGGTTTCACAAGTCCATATAGGATATCGAAAGAGGGGATGGCCTAGCACAGATCTTAGTAACCTGTAAGGAGCTAGCCGCAGGAAAGGGATGTAGAAATGGAAAGTTTTGGTGATCTGGGCTAGCAAATAATTAAAGCAACTCAATACTGAAGAAAGGTTTCTATTCAGCACTTGTGGATCAATTTTAGGAGATTCCCTTTTGTCGTCCAGCTTTGTATTATTCTGTCCCCTCAGTAACCAAATGCCAAATGAACTACTTTAATGCCAGCATGTTAATTTAGGAAGTGAACAATTTTGATATAGACTGGTAAGAAAAAGTTATTGAAAAGTAAAAAGGCGTATTATCATTTGTGAAATGAGTTACCTATAACTGGTAAACTAGTTATCCAAATAGCCTTCTAATAGTGGTAGTGAAATACAGCATTATAGGTTTGAATGAAAATGGCCAACACAATAATACACTTTGTGTCTCAGCTGTAGAGTTCCTGAACTATGTGCTAGCACAGTATTCTGACCTAGGAGTTTGATGCTAATGCTCAACAGAAAAAAAATGCTCTACAACTTGGGAGACTGTTTCTATTGACTAAATGTACTGCATAAAGGAGCAGTTTATTGTCAAGGAGAACACCAGCAGTTACCATCTGTCAGATGGTCTAACAAGTTAAGTGAGCTGGTTTTGCTTGTCCAGAGATGTTTCGTTGATCAGAAGGACATTTCTTTAACCAGGTGCAGTTCCACAAAGTGAAATCATGAAGACAAAAGATGTGCACAGACCATATTTATTTTGTCAACAAGGTCTAAGAAATGGCTGCTGAGAATACAGCACCTGGTATTGTTACTGTGAAGCTGTGTCTAGACTTATATTCTGGGCCATGCTCTGAAGTATCCCAGAGCTGTACTCCCTACTTAAGTGAACCACAGCCCCATTTGGCCTATGAACATGGTTTCCCTTGCATAGAAACTACAGAGCAGGAAGCAGGACTGCATTTCTCTGTGCCATATGTTGCTATGCAATCCAGAGATTACTATACTATATATCCTACACAGGGACTGGGAAGTTCTCCTAACACCCATAACCTAAGGAAACCCCAAGGATACAAAAGTTTACTTTTTCCAGTGAAAATCACATCCTCTTACTAAGTGCCCTTCAAAGAGTAAACAAGTCAGATGTCTGCATGGCTGGTGCTTTATTCTTGCTTTTTTCCCAGATAGCTCAAATCATTGACTGTGCCCTGAATCAGTCCCAGAAGCGTCCAAAGACTGAAAACCTGAGGATATTGATGGTGATGTACAATGCTGACGAGAAATCTTGGCTGTGCCTCCAAAAGGTCACTGTAACACAGAGCTTCCCTCATTTTTATCTGCCATCTCAGCTGTGACAAAGAAATTTTGTTCCTCAAGTCTAGTACTTGACCAACATTGACTTGTGCCATGGATAACTAGACTCCTATCTAGCTACTAACAGGCCCACAACTGCTTGTTTCCTACTTCAGAAGAAGTTCAGCCGCACACCTGAATGAAGCAATACTAACTAAAAAAAATGTCAAATTTGGTACTAGGAAGCAGGAGCTGGATTGACAACTCTGATAGACAAGTAAAGACTACAGTTATTATTGTTTAATTGCCATGGCAACTAAACATGGCCTTTTTGCTGAAATAATATCATGGTAACACCTTACTCATTGTAAAAAATAATAATCAGTCAACCTAGATTGCTATCACGGCTGCACTCGAGTGAAAAATATAGACTTACAAAAGAAAGGTTAATAAAATACACAGAGCAGAAAAGACGGTTAGAGGTGATGTTTTGCCTGTAAGGCGATTTTCAAAATGCAGAAGGAAAAGATTAGCTACAGAGACAAGATGAACATTAGCTCCCTGATTTCTCCTTTCTACCAATAACCTTTTAAGAGTCTTTCCAAAACGCACAAAAGTCCCTGAGCCATAATGCCACCTTCAACCTTGTTATCTATCCCAGTTTTCAATATATATTGCTATCAATTCTTCTTCTTGAAATCTTTTGAAGCAGCCACAAATTATAATTGTTTCACATCCTTATTAGGAATTTGGATCGCTAAGCAATCTGACAACTTTTCATGTGCTTCTTTTTCAGTTACTGGGCAAACTGAAAGTCTGTGAAATAGCAGCTGTGGTACTGACGTTTCTCTTAGCATTTTGGTCGATGACTATATAAACTAAACATATCCATGAAGAAATGGTACTGATTCATTTTGACCTATTTTCTTCTATTATGTCATTGTTATATTAAAATACAGACTAATAGAATGCACCATGAGAGAAATAAAATGCTTGATCATCTCAACTTAGTTCTTACTATTGTTTGCTATGCATCTCCTTATATTACTTTTTAATATTTTATAAGCTTTAAAATAGCGGAATCTGAAGAGATTCATTTATCCCTACCTTTTCAACATTTTGCATGCTGAGAACTGCACAGGAACAAAGAACAATTGTAAAGCTCAAAGCCAGTGCACTTTAACATACAGAAGAAATAAGAATTAAAAAAACTTACTGAAGAAGAAACAATAACTTACACTTTCAACTGTTAGGCAAAGTTTATCTGCTTGATTCCAGTTAAATTCCTTGAGAAAAGTTGCATACTTTGAAGACCTAAGGGCATAAATGTTTCATGAAATTGAGCACCTACTGTTTTATAAATGCATTAAAGCACTCATTCAGTCCATTTGTCTTTTTGGATTTTTAACTTGACTATGGATTTTTTTACAAAACATTTTAAATTAGAATCTTGCGATTTTTCTTGATGTGAAGTGAATGACTGGCTATAATGACTAGCTTACTATCTGTTGATAGTTATTCTGGCAGAAGAGTTGTACGGATCCTTATGTTCATACCCAGGCCCCATTTAATTTTTTTAATGATAYGATATTTCCACTTAAACAATTATTTCTTCTTGAAGTATTCATTCTTTACAGTCCAATGAACATCTTGAGTCCGGAGATGCTCTAAAGAAGATGAAGAACTCAGTTTGCTCTAATTTGTTATGCAATTCTGAATAGTGGTTTGCAAGATCAAGAAGACTGAGTACGTACATTGACTRTCTTTGTAAAACAATTTATGAAGCCTCAGACATGGGTAGTGATAGTACCACAAAAAAGCCAGATATATTTTATATTCATTTTGTCCACTGACTTTAATCAAGTCTTACATGAAAATGTTGTTTTCATATAAAGGAACAGATTAAGATTCAAAATTTTGGCACTTAAGGTTAAAAAGCCATCAAATCAGTAGTTTGCATCATTGCATTTTTAAAAGAAGAGACATTAGCCCCACTAACTATTGTCAGGGAAATACATTATAAACCTCCAAATAGACCTTTTGTGCAGGTGATCACTCACATGTCCCACATATTCTTTGCTTCTAAATTGCTTAGTGGCTTACAGGGAAGTGATACACAACATCCTGCACCCTAGCATTGCTCTGGAAGCTTGGAAGAACATGGAGAAGTCCAAACTTTAACTCTGCATTCAGAGAAAGGCTTGTCACCTATGCATTCAGCTAGCATAAGGACATGGAGCTAACACAGTTTCTTCTTCACAGTGCCATTCGTAAGCAATAACTTATCTGTGGAACAGTTTAATTATAGAGAATATATTGTTTATTCCAAAAAGGATTTTATCTTATTTTTTAATAACATTTTAAACTTTACAAAAGCACTATAGTACTAAGAGCAGGAAATCATGGGCATATCCCTTTGAAMTTCTTGCTCTATATTCATTCTCCTTTAACTATCCTACAGATGCATCTGACATCCAGGAACCCTTGTCAAAAACAAAAAGAAAACTTATTGTTACAAGAGAAAACCTTTGTGTCATGCACAGGATATATCCCTTTGGAGAAGCATTTCTGAGGATTGCTTTTACATCTGAAAATTATTTCCCTTTGATCATTAAAATGTAATTAAATCTTCCTCACACATTGAATCCCATGCACCATGTGAACAAAATGCAAGTTCAGCTTTGCCTTACGTAATAACTTGAAAGAAAACTATGTTATGGATCAGTTTTCATTCTAACATGATAAGAAAATATGACATAAATTTGAACTGAAATGTCAGAAATAAAGTTAATTTTCAAACCTGTTCAGTTCAATATCCACTGGTATACAAACGACCACTAGCTACTCAAACCAACAAGGTCTCTGATTCGGGTCAGTTAATCTAGATTTACACAAACAAAAATGGGCTTATGGTTTGCCTAATTTGGACCATGTCTCTGATCAGTTAATAATGACAAACAAAATAACAAAGACATAAGAAGGAGGTAGTTTCTGTATTCCTGGATGGAACAGGGTGCCATGTTTTCTATATCCTATAATTTATACCTTTCTCAACTAGGTCATATTACACTAAAAAAGCAAAGRCAGACTTCTTTCCCCGCTCCCCCATTTGATTTTATTTATTTATTTTTTTAATGAACAAGGGTAATACATTATTGCCATATAAGAAAAGAACTAAAGATGATTTATTTACGTTCACAGAATTGACCATAGCCACTCTTGACAAATAGAAATTAAAGTTTCTAATGTTTCCTTTAAAAAAAATCTTATTAAAGCAACCAGCTGCAGGCAGAGTATTTAGTATAACACCAGTATGTCAGAATGTTTCTGTTCCTTGATGGCTACTTTTTGTTAAATGGTTCTTCTCTGGACTGTCCATCTCTGACTGGGACATGACTTTTATGAGAAGTATCCCTAAGGAAATAAGGGAAATCAAATGATCCTATAATTTTTCTGCTGAACCTATATCTGTTCTGGAACCTTTCCTATCATATATAACTTTTGCTAAAAGTTTCAGAGGAAGAAATTGATAGCCTGCTTCTTTAAAAACTTGATAATGTTATGATTACTAAAAGACTATTGTTAAATGGAGTGAAAATTTTCTGTTTACATTGTGAGGTCTAAAACTAATGAGAGACTAACTATTTGGCTGTCTTGAAATATGGCTTTCAAAACTGAATGATTACCACCACCCAACCATTCTGCAAGTGTCACTTTAAACCCCCTTTGTTAAAAAAAATTGKTTTTTTTTAACATCCTAGTCTTGCTGTCATTGAAGAAATACAGAATATCTCTTTCTGATAGCTGTAGACATACACAGATGAAATAATTGTCTATTAAAATTCTCTTCAAGGCAGTAAAATGGAGTAGTTTATCTGAGACTTGCAAATGCAGAATCCATACAAATCTCAGAAACCAGATGAAGACCACTATCATCAGGCGCCCTATTGTACTTTTTCTAGTTCTCCATCTGTATGTATCTTCACACATTTGGTATAACCTCATGATGGGGAATAGAGGTGGATGATGAAACTGTGTTTTGTAGTTGTGTCTAACTTCTTGGCAAAAAGCTGTATGAGATTTTGAAAGCTGGGGAAAGGGAAGGAACAGTGATCATCAGAACTAATCTTTTTGAGAATCATTATTAGCTCAGAGAAGCCATTAATTGTCTTTCTAAAGCAGACACCACTATTAATACAGTTGGAAATATTAATTATTTCCAATGATTAGGTAAGACTTTGAGAGTTCAGCAATTTTTTTATTACTAATGAACTTGTAAAGTAATCCTTGTAGATTTGGCAGGGTCTGGAAGTGAACAAATTTAATGAAGTTTACATGACAGAGTGCAACACATTAAATGATAGGTTTCTGCCTTTGCATAAGGTAGTGCAGGTGGTAAAATGCCAAAGGTGAGTTACATGTACAAAAATTCTGTCCATGATTACAAATAGACTAAAGGGCCTGAAGTTGTATTAAATCTCAAAATCACTTCTTTATAACCTTTGATGTTTCATGCAGAAGTCATCATTGTTCTTACATTTTTCCAATAGATTGCTATATGCTTAAACCACTATCAGTCTTACCACATATTCTAGCATGGTTCCAATGCGGTCTTGTAAAACCTCATCTAATAAACGTGAAACACTTAGGGTTTTACACCATACTGAGATCCGATAGATCAGCTCAGAGCATAATTGTTTGAATTCATTGCTACAAGCAGCTTACAGTATCCCCAAATATATGTATATATTTAGGTTCAAAATGGAATTCAGGAAATTCATGAAGGTTAAATATATCAGTAGCTATTAAATTAAATTGTGTGGATGCAATCTGGCTCAGAAATTCCCCAGACAGTAGATTGGAAGGGCCTCCCAGGGAGGGATCTATGAGTTTTAACTAGTCAGATATTTTCTGGTGTCCTTAGCAAATATTCCCATTAAACAAATAATCCTTTTAAGGGTGAGGAACTCGTGCATCACATTAAAATTCTCAAGAAATATAATTTAGTGCAATTAATTTCAAACCAAATCAACCAAAACTCCAACCACAATGTTGGAGTTTTGTAAGTGCAAATATATTGCCCATTTCCTTGTTTGAATATTAAACATAATGGGAAATGCTCAATGTAAAGCAAAGTATTTGGTTGAAGTGCTGTAAGCAAAACCACCTCTTTTAAAGATGTCTCAGAAATGGTAAGTTATTGTACATAGCAAAGTAGGGACATCTGCAGGGAGCTGTTAACAATTTATTCTAATTTGTCTATGCTTAGCTATTATGTTTGCTGGAATATGCTGCTGGGTTTCAACCAGTGGCTGCACTTCATTGCCCACAGCGTGTTGGAATCTTACATTAAGGACAGGAAAAAAACCTGTGCTCCTGATACAGTGACAATATTGGATCTTTATTATGTCAGGAAAACAATGGTTGAGCCTCCRCTAGGTATTTCCATTTCCTGAAGACGTATCCATTTTGGTTGTACATGCTGCTTTGTATCTCCCAAAAGTCATCTGAACCTTTTTCTCCAGACGATGCACTGCTCTGCTACATTTTTATAAAGGCTGAAAGCTGATGTATCTGCAAAAGCAAAGCTCTAGAGACATTTTCTATACCAGGGCCTCGTATTCTTTCCAATACTTAGGTCAATATATTGATATATAGAAGCCTGTGCCTAACTCCATCTCACACATTTTCTCCATCTCTGAAGCAAGAGCTCTGAATCACATGAGAATTTTCATCTTTTGTCTAGCATCAGCAGACTGTGCTACCACTGATAGAAGCAGATTCCCCACTTGAGTCTCTTCAGCAATACTGAGATGCACCAGCTAATGAACTGGTCCTTCATTTGTGAAATATACTCTCCAGCCACAAGGAGGTAGTTTCCTCCAGGGGTCAAAACATGAAACTTCTTGAATTCATAGAAAATAGCTGATAAAAATGATTGTATTACTGTGCTGTGATAAAAACAATTGTACTACTGTGCTGATCATGCCTAATTCTTTTACCAGTACCTAAGGTGCCTAAATAGCTTCTGCCATATAATTTATGCTGTTTCTTCAAAGGAAGTGGTTTTGTAGGTGCTATTTGCATAAATGTACTCTCCTTTGTTATCAGAATAATTTCCTGCTTTTGGAGAAAGCAAGCTCTTCAGAGATGAGCATATAAGATAATAGTATTGCTATGAAAATATAATCTCTACAATAAAAAAAAAGAGATACTTTGCCTACTTATAAAGACTCCTTCATCTGAACCTCAGTGAATCTTGTAAGTTTGTAGTTAAATTATGCAGTGCTCCACATGTTAGGTAAATACTTATGCCCTACATTACTACAAGAAGAAACTCTGGTCTTCTCTGAATCAATAGCRATGTGTTTTCAATGAGGATAAGATTTTACTTGCAGTGGGAAATAGGACCTGACTCAGAGTATCGTGCTTTACCATTATACTCCTCATCACATTGGTCTGCTGATAGAGAGCTGGCATTGAACACATCATTTTACTTATGCACTATACATATTCAGAAGACCAAAAAATCCTCTTTTTGAATCGTTGTTCTCATGATTAAACAGCTGCAAAGCTGACATGTTGAGAGCTAGCCAGAGAACTGACAGGTGACTAAAGGGCCAATTTCATACTTAAGCTCACCTCACTGAGTACAAGATCACACAAGTCTTGCTTAGGGGCAAGATGTTATCTGGCCTGGGATTTAAGGTTGACTCCAAACCCAAAATAAAAATAAACAAAAAGAAAAGGATTTAGGCACCTATCTGAGGCAAGGGTGATATTTTGGTAACTACATCCAAAATGGTGCTCCTGAAAGCCCCTGTTCAGGTGCCACATAAGCATCAAGGCACCTAGTCTTCACAGCTGTTGCCTTTTGTGACCTTAAACTTCCCAAAGAGCTTAACTTCTGCACAATTGGGTGTCAAGCAGGCGTTCCTTCACTGAAGTCCCCCCAGGGTCTTCCTGACCTGGTAAACATTATCAGGGTAGAGTTTATGCACATAGACCAGATCAGACCCCTAGAAAACATGAAGTGTCTTCACAGCTACTGGATTCTTGCAGAAGGACACAGTACAACTAACCATTTATTTAAAATGTAGTGGCTTCCCCAGGAAGTGGGAGATGAAAGCTAATTCCTTCCTCTGCCAAAGGGATTTCTTCCTTCTCAGGTCAGTGATCAGAGCTAATAAGCCGTGCAGAAAATAGCCGAGTTTCTTTGGTCCAGAAAGAAACCAGAAAAGGCAGCATGACTTCTCTGAGAATGACACATCCTTTGGACTTGGCTACAAAGTGCTTTCTGTTTAAAACTCCCTGAATCCTGCATTCCTTTCTACAAAGTGACAAAGCAAGCTTCAACAAGCATGTGGAATTTATCTTTCCTCCTCCAGCTGCCAATGTTACCTGGAGCTCTGTAGTTATTGCATTTGCCTGAGGATGAGCAATGAGGAATTGAAAGATTCCTGAAAGCTGAAAAGACCCTCAAACTGAGGCTGTGCCTTATCCAGATGCCATATACAAAATGGATGGAAGTGGCTGTGGCTGGTATCTACTTCAGGTTGAACACAAATTTTCAGAGATTGTTAGACATAACCTAGTCTCTGTGATGAAAGCAATCATCATATAACATGTCAATGTTTATTGTGGGAAATCCAAGAAGATATATTTTATACAGAAGGTATGAACACAGAGATTCAGTATATTCTGGTCATTTCCATCTTCTTTAACAACCCATCCTCTTACAAACATGTTTCCACGTAGAGTCCGCAAATACAACTTATGCTCAATAACGCAAAGTACGGACAAGCAAAGTCATAGCTAATACACCATTGTCAGACACAGGGAAATTACTTCTGGTCAAAAAGATGTTACGGTTGAGCATGGCCAGTCTCCAGATCTGCTAGCTATACCCTGCACATCTCAGAACCACACATGCTCAGTGCTTTTATTACTTCTTGTACAGAGATGATATGATTTAGTCTCATCCCTCTGGCTCTTGTGTCGTCTGTCTATCCCTTCATAAAAGAAAATGGAAGAGATTAACCAGCTTTCAATGTGAAAAGAGATAAAGACTCAATAAAGATTTACATCATCTCTTAGTGATATAACACACATTTTAATGTGTTTTTGCTTGACATGCAGCTCCAGTGCAATATGAAAGATTGCTAATGAATATAATAAAAGTCTAATATTAAGCTTTTGACTTCAGCTAGGAACAGCTAAAGAATGCAAAGTTGAGGTCAATATTTAACACCTAAAYCTTTGTGCTATGGTATTTTTCACGTCAGTATGATCCAAAGTTGCTTTCAATTTATATTTCTTGGCATTTATCAGTTTAAGACAATACTTTGAGATTTATTTAAGTATAGGATATTAGATGTAATTTGCATCTAATAGTGCAAGCTAGACCTTTTGCTGTCCTCATGGGTGTATGAATGTCAAAAAGACTCAGCATTCCAGAAATACCATAAAGAACTAAATATGAAGGCAAAGGCAGGGGGAAAAAAGAACACATTAAAGATGAAGTATGTTTTCAATCAATCTCTGCAGATGATTCATCTAGGAACATCAAGATTGTATAATGACCTGCAGACCAGATTCCCATGCACAGCTGTAGGAAGTAAAACAAGAGCAAATGAACTGTGAAAACTATTATTGTCACTGAGAGCCTAAGTGAAGTAACATGTATTTGAACGCTTATCTGTTCCAATGAAATTTTATTTTAGAGAGACACCAAAATCATAGCATGTGTATGCATTAGCCTTTCTTGGCACATCAAGGAATCCAAAATTGACCTCCTTTGGACGTCTAGTTAAAATGACTTTCATGCCATAGCTTAAAAAAAAMCAAAATGCACTCTGTCTTCAAAGCAAAGCTGTACTGATTTCTTCTCTATAGCTATAAAATTGTATAATACTTAAAAATGCCAGAAGTGTGCATGTTCATAATTTTATGCATTTATGTATATAAACAGATGGGTATATATGTATATGTATACATATGTGTCTTTGTATACACACATACATATATATACATACATGTATAGATGCATATGTCTGCATATACACACATATGTATACTTGTATATTTTTAATATATTTAAATAAGAATCATACAATGATTTCTTGGTAGCGCTGAGGTATGCCTCCTTCTTTTACAGGGAACATTGCATTCTGACAATGAATTRTTATAATTGCTTTTTAAAAATTACATGTGGCTCAACTCCATGCAGCTACTCAGTGTACAGAACTGTGTGAAATCTCTTTATGAAATTAAAGCTCACCTAGTTAGGGCTTTGTTAATAGCTTGACATTCACCTTTGAGTCATAATAATGCCTGTGTGATCTTTTAGAGGATGAAGTAACTGTACCTGTACAGATTTTTTGTTTTGAAGCAGACACTACAGGAAAGTTTTAAATAAATGGCATTAAAGATAGAAAGGGCCAAGACAAAATACCTGCTTATTCAGAACAAAAACAGTAAATTCAGTCTGATGGGACTTACTATCGCTTCTATTTATCTGCCAATGTGTTTATATCAGCAAATTTTTGTTTGCTTAGCATGTAAATAGGGGTTGACTCATGCAAATATGTACGTACAAGTGTTTGTGCTGGAACTGTTCGTGAGACTGCCTTGAGAGCTGATGCTGGCATGGGAATTTATCCAACAAGGACACAGGAATGGTGTCACACATGAAAGAGATGACCAAATACTTAAACAAGTAGAACATAATAAACATAGTGAAAAACTCAAAACAATAGTCAATCTTTTAGGTTAGGATCTGCTGCGTATTACTGGAACAGGGTTGTGCTGAGCATGGCACACAGACAAGGTGCCCACAGGCATAGTATGAACAACTCACAGTCAACCTTTGACTGACGCATGTCATTGGATAAGTAATTTAAAATGCTGAGCTCACTGGAACATTTCAGAGCATTTTTGTATGTATTTCAAAAACAGTTATATTTGCTGGATAAACCATTTTCTGGTGAAACAGATCACTCAGTGTGAGATTACACTAAAAGAATTTGGGCAGTTTCCTCTAAGTTTTCCTGCTTTTTTCCCTCCAACTTCCTCTGGAGCCTAAAATCCACAGACAAAATGAAACACAGGGAAAGATTCAGCCCTGTTTATCAGAAGGCAAAACATGACACAGTTACACAAATAAAACTCCAGGTGACATTATTCATCAATTAGTGACTCTAATTTTTAGTGCTCACCAAAAAGCTTGGCTGAACTAGTTACACGTGACAGTGTGACTGACCCCACTTTAACCCTGGGTTTAAATAGGTGCAAATGGAAAATTAATAACAGGGATAGACAAACAACTGACTTGGTAGGTTTAGCAGGAACATAAATTTAAAGGACTTTATACAATACATTAACACCAAAATAGTTTTAGAGCATATAAAGCAACTGCTTTAATGAAAAATGAATACTACTGCTACACTCTGCATTCCTTTCCCATTTTGCTCAGCTGAATATTCAAGTTAATGTTCAACATATTTAATATTGACAGATCTGGCTGGATTGGATTGTTTATTTAGTTAGGTTTAACATATGTTCAAAATGCTATGCAAACAGTGACCACAAAATGATGGTCAGAAGAAGTTATTTGACATAGATTAAAAACACTACATCCTGTCTTAGAGCATGCAGATGCACTAGATGAAATTTCAAGATCTCTTTCAGCTCAGTGATTCAAAACTTCAGATCATGCTTGATGATCATAGTCTGATGACTATAAAGAACAGACACAGAAGCTTCTTTCATCAACAGTCTATCTTTTGCTTGTGCCTTGTAGTGGTTTATCTGAAAAAAACAGTCACTGACCAGGAAATCATATCTGAAACCTCAAAAGCTAGAGTAATGATGAATATTTAGGTTGAGTCTGATTTTTTATTTTTTTTCAGTTAGAATGATTGATAAATATCCCTCTGGCGAGTAATAATTCTTGACTGACAGATTACTTCCTTCTTAGACGTTTTGAATCAAACTGACACAGACATTTTGATCACACTTCATTCTTTTATATTAATACAGCATAAAATCCTCCCACAGCTACATATGTGTCAGATAGAAATATTATATCTAATGCATAAATATTTATTTATAACAAACCTTATGTCTGAACTTTCCTGGATTGCTAACAAAAATGTAAATACAATCGATTTATCTCCTGTAAGAACTCTAAATACTGACTGTGCTCATTTATATGGTGCAGATAAGGGCAAGAGATGGACATCAGCCCTGTTGGCTTTTATTTTTACAGATCCCCAAAGAATGCTCTGCGGTTTAAAATGTAAACAGAAATGGCTTTGCCCCAAGCTGGTTTTTATCTAACATTAAACACAACTTGGTGGTGCCAAATATGACAAGGGGAAAGAGAATGAATGTTACAATAAGATCATGAAGAAAGTCATCGTAATTGTCTGCCCCAGGCTTCTTAACAGGAGAGCTTTCAAGGGGTACAGTTTTAAAGGCAGTGGGCCACATCCAAAGCTACCACGAAGAACCCTACTCCCTTTGAAGTCAGTAGAGGCAGCCTGATTTACACTGAAGAGACTACTATCTCCAAACAGGTAACCTAGCAATTTGATGATGACTAGTTAACGAGCTGTCAAAGCTTAAACACCAGTCATCCACTCGCCTGTATCTAGGAAAGTGATATACAGCCAGAACTATATGTGTAGCATTTAAGCAACTGCCACAGATGGGGAATTTAACACACTTGCTGAAATTATTCCAGGAATCCCTAAACCATATTTGAGCATCAGCAAGTGTATATAGAAATGCACAGTTATCAAGAATGCCATCTAGTGTACCCTCCAGCAACACTCAACCGTAACAAACTCTCTGCACGCAGAAATAAAGTGAAATGATTATGAACTGTATATCACTCTGGATTGTGATAGATGGGGCCATTAATAGCAACCTGAGAAAAATCAGATGGCTGGATCTAATAGAAATCACATGGCTTTTCAAAGCAACTTAGAGTGTTTTGTTCTATAGGATGGCACAAGATTCTTTGTATAAGATTATACAAAACTATTCCAGTTCCATCCAGCCTGTCTCACTAATCTTTCACTACGATGCCTTGTGGCAAGTTTATAACCAGAGCCCTCCACCCTTTTCTCTCTCTGAATCATCCTAAATGTAGGGAAGAAGACATTTTGTGAAACAAGGCTCCTAGATAGTTCCCTGAATTCTGAGATAAGCATTAAAATGTGCAATCCCAGTAAAGATRCTTGATATGATATTATCTGGCAAGTGGTTAATCTTAATCTTGCTGTCTCACAGTTGCTCTGGTATGCAATAACAAATTGTAAATACCTAAATGTTTTCCACCATCCATGTCGCATCTTTTATTTCTTCACACACATGACTCAATGACTGCACTTCATCTCTGGCTGACTTCTGTGACAGCACAATGTGTGAACCAACAGCAAAGGCTTTCCATTACCCACTCTCATTTCAAATCTACTGACTCGTAGTGGTTTGCTGTTCCATCTCAAGCCTGTTTTCTGACAGTTGTGGGCATTACTACTGTGAATTATTTGCACACGAATAATTTCAATTTTTATACAGCCTACATGCATTTCCAAGAAAAATCTTGCTGTGATTCCCGCTATTTTCCAGCTTGCATTAAGCAATTGCTCAGACACATTTACTATGTTACCATTGGTCATGCAAAAGCATTAGAATTGGTGTTCTACACTACATTTCACAGTAAACAACTCCTTCATTTTCATCGACAAAAACAAAGATTATTTAATGAGGAAGAAAGGTCTAATGAACAGGGAACTAATCTCGCATTTAACTTCCCTAGTAGCTATATACTTCCTGTATGACTTTAGGCAAACTGTTTAGCTGTACTCTAACTTCCTCCCTTGTAAATCAGAGATAAAGGCATAGCTGCCACTACAGAGTTTTGTGAGGGTAAATAATGTTAAAGACCATGAAGTGTTTGAACAGAACAGTAGTAGAGGCAGGTAATATTTTAAACAGATCCGATGCTTTGTCCCACTTCCAGCAGTGCTAGCGCCTGCTCTCATCTCTGTAACATATTTGCAATAAGCTTTGTCAACAGTTCTTCCAGTTTGTTTTAAATCCATTAATGAAAAGGGTAGATGCTTAAGGTGTTTAGTGAGATTGTCCTGAGCACAACCTGCAGCTTAGCTGTCAGCTACAGCATACCAAAGATGCTGCCCCAGGAGGAAGAAAGCTGCATTTTTGCTCTCTCAGATGGCTGCACAAACACTGTGAAGGCTGACACCAGGTATACTGCTAAAGAGCGTGGAAATTATAGTTCAATAAACTGCCTTACCACAGGATACCAAGTGTTTCTCTCTCCTGCATATTTTTCACTGAACTGAAACCCACGTATGATTTACAAAACCACTAACAAAAATTTGCAGTAAGAATGCACTTCACTGCTGTCAATGGAACTGCTCAATTCAATGAAAATATACAAATTCAAGCCAGTAAGGAGTGGATTTATATTATTATTTATCATTTTGAATTAAGTAATGTCTTAGCAAAATACTAAGGCATCAACAACCTTATGATCTATATTTTCCACTATAAGAATGGAATAAAGTAGAATTAGAGCTCATGGATAAAGGCTTTTGAGCATCCCCCTTAAGCTGGAACATTCTTGTCTGCTCTAGAGTCTCCTAGCAGAGACTACACACTTTCTCACTCTGATTAATACGTGGGAATTTAGCAAGACAACAGAACTAGGAGAAAAGAGATCAATATTGAACATTTAGGGAAACCAATATTACGTGCTGAAAGACCTGTCTTTTTTATACAAAGTTTATCTCTGCTCACATTGCAGAGTTCTTGATGCCCCTTCAAACTGCTGGTATATGACAAGCATCACTCTCCAGTTCCATTAGTCACAATACCTTGGAAGCAGCTGGACAGCATCTCAGCAGGAGGGATGATTTGCTCCATAGTTACTAAACACTGAAAGTAGTGAATGAAAACCTACTATTACAGGTAGATGAAGTGAAAGTCTGACAGAAGGCTGCATCTTCACTATTCTGGGAAAATCAACTGCATCCTGAAAGCAAATATACCAAGGAAACACAGAGGTAAAGAAATATCACAGGCAGGAGAAAGAAAAAAAGAAACAAACAAAAGATTATTTAGTAAACATAAAGTGAAATATTTTGCATCCATCAAAGAAAGAGTGCACAGTAGTCAAAGCCAAAAACTGGTAGGTTGCATACTATGGTTTCATATAAAAAAACTTCAGGATATGACCATARTTCTGTATTTAAACACATGATGGTATCTAATGGTATTTAAAAAGACTTTAAACTGCACATATAGACATGCAGAATAACTCAGTAAATCAGTAGGCATGACGGGACYGGAAAGTAGATAGTTTCTTGGTAAAACTTGTATGGCTGCTTTGACTTCACAGTGTCAAATCTGGCATCAATTTATCCAAAATCTACTTTAGGGAACTTGGATATTTCTTCTTTCTAAGGAACTGATTGACTTCAGCCAAGCAACATCTCTGAGATCTTCACAGTCTTTAAATGACAAATGCAATTTTTCACTGCACAATGAAACATTATCCAGATCTCCAGATGGCCTCCATTTCATATTCTCAGGGTCTGGTGTAACTGCTGTCCCAACATGATATGTAGCAGGTCCATTATACCTGAGTGACAAATGGGTCTGTGTAAGGGATTGCTTTGGCAAGAATTCTGTACCTCTGTGCAAAATGAACCCTGTGAACTCCTCTGCAACACACAATACARGAAAGCTCCAAGCAAGTATGAACACATGTAGTCCTCTCCTTGCACTAATAGAAGAAGCTTCACCCCTATTAAGTTACGTTTGGTCCAACTTCAGTCACTGTTTGTTGAAGACAATGTAATTTCTTGTGACTTAAATCACATTAATAACAATGAAGAGAGAAAGTTTAAAGGCTAAATGTTGCACTGAAAATTTTTATATATTTCTCCCCATAATGTTAATAAACAGGGAGATTTCCTCTGGATATTCCTTCTACCAAAGGGACAAAAATAGAGCATTAAAATACATATTAAGCAACCTAAAAGATGATCAAATAATTAGATAACTTGCAAAGGCCAAAATTTATAATTAAAAGAAGGTCTGCATCTGAGTACACATAGTGGGTTATCTATAAGCATACATTTCTAAAAAAAGCAGACAATACCAATAAAGAACAGATCTCAAGGTTCATAATTATGGTTTCCAGTGATTACAACAGCAATCAGATAGGAAACACTTTATAATACGTTTGATTTCTTTAAGGTGTTTTCCACACACACTTCACATTTTTCAGCAGCATTTTTTAAGTGTGATGCAAAAACTGGATGCAGTTTGATTCCTGAAAAACATAGCAGTTCTTTGTGATTATGGTTTAAAAAAACACTTTTTGAAAGTTGGAATGCATGCAGAAAAAATAGTCACAAAAATTACTCAAGTTATAGACAAAAAAACTTAAAATTCAGGGATTACAGACCTCTACTTGATTAACTAATCAGACAAAAGATTTAGAGGTGACCTGACTGACAGATATTAATAGTGAAAATATGGGCTTTATCATTTAAGGCATAGCAAACAATAATGGCTGGAAGCAAAGTTAACCCTATTCAAAACAACAGAAGGGGCAGATTTTTAAGAATGAGGATGATTCATCATCAGAACAAAATAGCAAAGGAATTGACATATTCTATCTCTTTATACCTCCAAATCAAAATGTTACATGAAAAAAAGCACAAATAAACACATAACTTCTCCGTTTCCAGTCAGAGGTAACTAGGCAAAATTATATGCCGGGGGTCAGAACAGAAATTCAATAGTCCTGCCTGGTTTTTGGTCTCATCTCTGCAAAATTACATGAGCAGAATTATTCCATGAAAATTCTTCTTTGGCAATTTTATACAGTATTAAGCATATTTTGCCCTCCTTTTAGCAGACTTACCTCTGACAAAGTTGGGCAAATTTATTCAGCAAAAGGTTGGACATTTATATTGAGAATGATGAGTACATCATCATGCATACCATATCTTTCACTAGAGTAAAGAAAACCACTGTAGACTGGACAATTTATACTAATGTCTGATTAGTACTGCAAACAAATCAGTAATCGTTTTATTAAGGTTAAGATTTAAATGTCTGTTTCCTAGAGGGAAGTAATTTTATAAAATATTTTATTATGAATTAAGCATGTCCCATTTTGTAAGGAAAAGACTAACAGATGAACTTACATAAGATTCTGAAGTGAAAAACTTCTAGGTTAGTGACTGCATCCTGATTACTTCCAAACGTTTTGTGAATGTGGTGAAAATGTTGCACGTATATGAGAGAATAGACATGTGTTTATTTTCATGCCACAATGAACCCTCTGGCAAACATTCACCACTATTTATGAATTAATATTCTTTGGGTTTTTTTATATTCCTCATACTTTTCTTTTCTGAAAGAGAATGATCAACTATTTGAGTTTGCAGCCGTATTCAGAGAAACTGTAGCACCAAGGAGTGGGTCATATCTTCACACCCCGAAGGGACACAGAATCTAAAAACCATCAATGGAGACCAACTTTGGAGGCAGCTGAACAAGTTAGACAAGCATGTAAGTCCATCCTTACAAGCTAGGAGTTGACTTTGTACAGGTCTGGTAAGAGAAAACTAAATGTAAAGTCTGAGCCCAGACAATAAAACATATCATAGCTTAATTGTTGTAGCAACAATTAAAGCCTTCAGATAAACCTGTGTGAACCAGAGAGAAAAAAAACTATTTTTTTTCTATACCCTTCATCTTGCCTCTAATTCCCCTTTGTGAAAGAGAAGATCCCAGAAATTTCCTCAGATGCTTCCCTTGTTTTGAAATTATGGATATCTAAGCAAGCAATAAATGTGACTCTATCTTAAAATCGAACCACGAATCTCAGAAGAGCCTTTGTATATCAGGCATCAAAAGTACATACGAAAACATCCTACGTTAATCTATGCAAAAATCAACACCCTTTGTAAATCATAAAGAAGATTAATGGTGGGGGAGCTGTTGTTTTTTCTAAGCTTGAGACTTTATGGGAATAGTGAGCTGTTCAGATCCACACTGCTCCTTCTTGACAAAAGAGAGTAGGATTAAGTGATGTATTGGTCTGCTAGTATAGTCTTAACACTCCATACTGACAGAAAGCTACAGGTGCAGAGGAAAAATTAAAAAAAAAAAAAAAAAAAGAAAGAAAAATTAAACTCCAGTATATCAGAGTTGGAATTTTTCTTCTTAAATTTTGGGCAGCAGGAGATACAGCTGCATAGACAAGTAAAATGGAAGAAAAGTTTAAATACAAAACAAATCATGATGTATATAAAATCAAACCTCTTGCATGTTCTAATCTGGAGCACCATCTGAAAGAAAGGCATTTAGAGTAGAAATAATTCATGGCATGATACTGAGCATTAGCATTTTCTTTATATATTTCATATGACAAATAACCCAGGTGACTCGCAGAAAGTCACCAAGAATGTTTGAATGTTCCAGCTACGAGAGATGCTGCATATCTGCATGTCATGCAGCCCATTACCTCTCATGGATTGACACATGATGTGAGCCATTTGAGAATTCAGGCCAATATTTTTAATAATTAAAATATATTTGGAGCTGATAGTATTCTTTGGTGAGGATCGCACCTTTCATGCAGAAGTAAACACACTTTTCTGTAAATGGTAGGCCAGATTCTCTTTTTGTTTAAATCTAGGCTTTAAATCTAAGACTTCCACCTCCCCCCCCAGGGATGTGGGATGAGTTTGTGAGATGGGTTAAGCCGGCCGGCAAGTCTGCACTGCATAAAAGAGTACAGTACAGAGATCTGTGCTCTGTATTGGCAAAGTCTATGAAATCCACAGGGATTTCAAGAGACAACACAAATTCTGTGGGGCTGCTTTTGAACTTCAGCTACCTGCGGTGTCCACTCACCCAGTTCCAGCTCTGGAATTAGCCTGGGCAAACCCAATTCATTTATCTTCAAATCTGCAGAAGTAGAAAGAGCCAAACCAACCATACTTTCTAGAGAACACATATGTTTACATAATTACTTCAGGAAAACATTTGAAAGGTTTTATGCTGTCTTCAATTTCCTCTTTAAAAAAAAGAGCTGTTTGGAGAAGCTTCCTAAATGACACATGACACAATGGCAGGAGAAAATAGAACATTTTTCTCCTCTAAATCAGAGCCCCAAAATAATAACTTTCTGGCATTACAGAGATTGAGTTTTTTTTCAGTCAGCACCCACTTTGTCACTTTTAGCTGAGTGGCAACAATTGAGAAAGCACAAAACAAAAGTTAGTTTTTGTGCTCAAAAAATCTGAACGCCCAAAAAAACATACTGAGTGTCACTTGCCCAGCAGGTTGGTGGGTTTTGTTCATTGCCACTGCCTTTTTTTGGAGCTAGGTTATGGAAAGAGGACTGCAAGATGAGATCCAGAGCGCCTACTTTGTGCCTGAAATGGAAGATGGATGAAATGTAGGCAATGAATTCCAAGAAAGTGATCCAGAAAACCCATGCAGCAAGCAGTTGTCAAAGCCAGCAGACACTAACACTCAAAAAACACCTTCCCGTTCAGCCTAAGATGTTTCCCAAGGGCTTGTGCTTGCACCCAGCTCCTGCCTCCTCTCCTCGGTCCCTTGGGGAGAGGGGACCACGTGCCCAGCCTCTGGCTGAGCTCTGCAACAGGCCGGTGTCATGGCGTGAGCTCGGTGGAGCTGAGTTCAGCCCAAGGAACAGCCGCTTTGGCAAGGTGCAGGAACCGGCATGCAAGATGAGACAGCAGTGCTGCTTCTGCCCACTTTCTAGGGAATTTGTCCTACGGGTTTCAATGGAGCTACACATTACTTATGCTGCACTCAGTTATAGTGTATCTTCAGCTTTGCGAGCCACAGCATTGCTGGTACCAAGGTTTCCCTCTGGGAGACACTGTGGGGGACCTGCCCAGCCCCCCGGGGCCTCCCCCACCCCGGCCATAGCCCAAGACACCCTTTCAGCCCCCCGAGGGCTGTCAGCCCCTGTGCTGGGACACCAGGTTGGCCCACCCATGGGCCGACATCCCAGCCTGTCCCTGTCCCCAGCGAGGTGCCCGATGCCCAGGGCTGGGGCTGCCCCGCTCCTGGCTGAGACGGACCCTGGCTGCTGCCCCAGGCTGCCCTCCGTGGGGAGCCGCCATCTCGTGGGGCATCTTCACAGGTGCCCCTTCACCTGCCCCGTGTCACTGCCTCAGCCTCTGTCCACTGTCCAGCCTCCCAGCACAAAGGAAAACGGCATCGGCCATTCCCGCTGCTCAGTAACTCCTCAGCGACGCGTGATCAACATGGAGACTAAAGAGACAGCCACTTTCGTCAACCGACTTTTTTCTTTCTGCTTCTCTAACATTAAAAATACTCCACTGCACCCCTCAGAGCAAAAAACAGCATTACAAACATATTGAAACAAGCTGTCACTGCCCTAAAATTTCCTTTACGAGCTAAGGAAATTCCACTATTCCAGAATGACAACCATACCGCTTCTGAGAAACCCCTGTAAATCTTGACTGCAAGCATGTTGGTTTAGCCAACACTTTATTACTAGGAAATACTGGGGAAAATGTGATGAGAAAGCCCGTTCTCAGGAAATCCAAACCAATAGTGAGATCGAAACTGTGGGATTTTTCCCTGTAGCAAACCAAACCCCTAAAACCTTTAAAGGTTTGCTCATCGTTACACGAATGCCTCTACATAAATCAGTCAAGTATAATGAGGCAATAAAATTTAATTCATGCACAAATATCCTGGCAATCAACCATGCTGGAAAAAAAATTCAGAGCACTAAATGGGAACTTTGGAGGTTTTTCTGAAGCATGATTTAGGAAACATTTGTTAGAATGTGACATGATCTCTTTAAATCCGTAACTATTTTCATGCATATTATTGTGTTTTGCCACAACTGAGAACCCCTGCAGAACATTTTTGGTTCTATAATTCAGCTTATGTTAGTAATCCAATAGAAATAACATTTACCAAAGGTTTACAATCGACTTGTAAAAATATACTTGGCATCAAAACTCAAAACTTGGCATATGAAGGACTGGCATAAGAACTGCTCAAAAGCATTTTCCCTCCTTTCCCAAATTTTACATACAAATAAACAGAGGCACTCTGAGTTATTTGTATGTATTAAAAGAATCAACTTAAAATTTTCAAACAGATTTTTTGCACTTGTGTAATTCTAAAATGGGATGAATCCAAGCAAAATACCATAGAATTCATATTGATGCCTTTTATTAAAGAGGTTAAAAATAGCTAAAATTTATCTAAAAATAAAAAATGTACAAGTCATTTCTTATTCCAGATGATGGAGGAGTCA
Organism: Oceanodroma leucorhoa; assembly: GCA_030449065.1. Lineage (NCBI taxonomy): Eukaryota > Metazoa > Chordata > Aves > Procellariiformes > Oceanodroma > Oceanodroma leucorhoa. The sequence continues at coordinate 10,321,641 of JASVER010000018.1, forward strand.
CATTTGAGCTTCTTATAGGCTATACATTACTTTAGTGCTTTGAAGGGGGCATAACACCACCAGCCCTGGGCACACAGAGATCATCCCCCATTTATATCGGAGACACAAGGAATAGGAAGCAGCCAAAGGCACGGAAGATGAGCCCTGAGTTTGATTCAGCTTATGTTGACTAAAGAGGTCCTAGGTAGGCCTATTTTCTTTTTGTCTTTTCTGTTTAGTATTGAGCCACTGACTTTGAGAAAGAAGTCAAGTGTCTTGTTTCTTTGAGCAACGAAAACCTAGGAAGATGCACAATATATATTCTGTGCAAGGAGGTTGCRCCTTTCTAGAGCCCTCCATTTTATCACACTGTTAAGCCAACTCAACATCACTACTAAATAAAGTATGCCTTAGGTAGAGTGAGCATCCTGCCATGAGATACTCATCAAGAGAGTTATGAATTGAGGACCTGTGAGGAGGTACAGAGCTGTAGGAAAGAATAATCCAAGACTCTAGCAGACCTCAGGGATTTTCAAGATTTTAAGGACCAAACCACCTTAAATACTCAACTTAAAGGTCAACCATCCAGCCCTTTTTCCTCCCCCCATTCTCGCCTCACTCCCTCTCCACACTGACACAAAGAATGATGTGAGGGAAACGGTGAAACTCCTTGAACTTTCCTACTCTTGGACTCTTAGACAGATTTTTCCTTGGAAAGGGAAATCTGCCCCAAAACCCAGAGACCAAAAGAAGGAAAAATACAGTCAAGTGAAGAGTTGTACGTAGGGTTTTTTTCCACCAAAGCTCAGAGGGGGTTCTGGCAAGACAATAGTCTGGATAGAATCAGAGAAAATAGTAGAAGGAATGTCTGAAGGAAAGAAGGACCTCCTGAGATGAAGCCAAGAGAGGCAATTTTTTGACTTCTATCCAGAAGCATTACCCTTTCAGGAACTGAGGCCTGGGGAGTTTTGAAAGCTGTTAACTGGATCCTTTAGGTAGCCACTGAGCCGAGAAGTGGAATGGAGAGAAGAATTAATGAGTGACTCAGATTCCACATAAATCCAGTTTAGGGCATCATGAGCTTTTGCTTATTTCTTCCTTTTTTTTTCCCCTTTTTTTTTCCCCTGAGACTTTTTGTTCCTTCAGTCGTTGTGTAGAATATAGACGAACAAAAATCATTGGTCCCCATACAGACCAACTGGATGAAAATCAATGGTTTAAGGGAGTTCAAATGTGATAAGCTCATGATGCCTCGTGGATTGAGTTCTTCTACCCCTGAGTTCTGTGACTCACCCATCTTCAGGAGTCAAGTAAATTCTCCCAAGTAATTCAGGAGCCGTCTGGCTCAGACCCATGACAGTGCTACGGTGGCTCAGTTGCTATTAGCATGGAACTACTATGAATGTTCACAAGCTCTTCCTGGTTTTGAGATAACGTGACATAAAATAAATCTCTGTTGAACAGATTCAAATCCCCTGCCAGACACAGGCTCACAGTGTGCACACAGATAGTTCCTGCAGTTCTACTGACGGGTAGTAATTTGTTAAATTGCCAGAATTCTGGATGGATGCAGGGCAAAGGTCTCATATATTACAGCTACAGAAATGAGTCTCATCTTTTTATTTGAAACTATTGCTATTTCAGTAAGGCAAGGTTAGACATGACAGCTACAGCAACACTATCACTATTGCCATTCCATTCCTTTTACTTTGAAACCGTTCTACCTTCACTTTTTCTCCCTTATCAACCAGCAGAAAATCATGCAATGACATCTGAAGAATATTATTCTTCACAATGGGATGCAGTGGGTAAATGCTGGTGAAGTCTTATATTCCTCCGAGGTCCACAGTTTCTATATCCCTTCAGCCTTTCCTTTTTTTTTTAATCATCATCACCCCATGAAACCCAGCACTTGTAAATTTAATCACTTATCTGTGGTTGGTTGGCAAGAATCTTGTACAAGCTTCCTGTACATACAAAAGTTCAGGAAGAGTCTTAGGTTTTGCAGCACTCTTTCCATGCTTTTCTAATGTCCTTTTAAGAATAATATGATTAAATATCTTAGCAAAATACACATTCATCCATGCATTTACCACCAAAACCTTTTTTTTTATTAATTATTTTAAGCATGCTTGGGAATAGCACTTTACATTGCTAGAAGCCTGCTTGCAAAATATCATTCATTTTTGAAATGGCACAGGTTTTCTCCCATTCAAATGAGTGAAAGTTGTGGCACTGACTTCAGTGTTGACAGGATCGTATCTAGTTTGCAGATCTCCCTAGTTCAAAAATTATGTTGGATTATCATTCCTTCTAATCCAGGCTGATTTTTTACAAAGAAACAAAGTTTCTTTAGACCATGCTTCTTCTTTGATCTTTTATCTCTGTTTAATTAAGAACTCTGAATCATCTTTACTTTGCCAGAATATCTTGTATCCCTGATTCATTGTCCCGTGGCTAGATGAAAAAAAGTGACTCTTGGCTGCTTTCCGTTTCTACCTTTGCATAGGTGGTCTAACAAAAGTGACTAACATTTTCCTTCTTATTCATTTTTAGTCTTTTGCATTGGTCCTTCTCTACAAAGGCTGTAACCTTTCTGTCCTCTTTGCTTCAATCCTTGTAACATTACCAAAGAAACAGATTTGCTGCCTCCATGTAGTAAATTCTTATTTAAACACGTTAGAATTTTTTTTAATTTTATTTTTCCCTGCAGCACAGAGTAACACTATGCTTGGRAAGGATTTTTTGCAATGGATACATTTGGCCTCATTAAATAATTACAAAATAAAGCAGAAGGAGCTGGTTCCAACCATTATATGGGAGATAAACAGTTTTTAAAATGTGACCTAATTAAATAATTACTCAATAGACCAAAACAATTCTGATCTGTCATGTAGCTAATGTGCAGTTTTCAAAAACTACCTAATTAAAGTAATTACCTAATAGAGCTGATGGTTCTAAATGAGCCACTTCTTTTCTTTGGGTACTTGGTGCCCAGATTAAAACAACCTAATTGCATAATTTCTTTAAGAAGGTATTCTGATATATCAATCAATAACATACTAGGGTCTTCTCCCACTTCTATTACTTTTCAGCTTTTTAAATTGCAACTCTGTTGAAGACATCACAGACTTCTGTGATCTCTGGGTGTCAAATGAGGGGTTGTTTCAGTTCCACGTAAAAATCTGGGACGCCTCTTCAGTGGCAGTGCGAGTTTTATTTTTTCTGTTTGCTATACTTTCATTTAAAAAGGAAGTATTAGAGACCCCTTTGTAAATGTAGACTCTTTGTATGACACCTATTTACCCTACCCTAGCACCAATATATGTATTTGAAGTGCCACTGTAACATACTATCATTGACTGGCAATTCTAATAATTGATACATTTTAACAGCAAAACCTTCCTAATATGAACGCATTTCATACAAATAAAACTGTGCTTTGCCCAGAATCATTTAATGTTACACTACCTCTCTCCATCCTCCTTCCCCCTCCACACTCCTCAGAATAAAAGGAAGCATCAGCAAAAGTGTAGTTTGCCAGTATGACTGTGCTTACACTAGCAATTTCACCAGCACAGTTCTGTCAATCACACATCACACTTTACCAGCCTCCTCATCAACATAGCTGTTCCAGCAAAATTTTGTATTACAGACCTGACCTGAGTCTCATTAAAGTGGCCAAGGGTCATAGGCTATAAAGTCACACAGACATGTTTGGAAAACAGCAACTTCCTATCTTCTATTCAGTTTAATTGCTTTTGAACTTAAATGGAAGTTGACCTTGTTTTCAATTTTTGACCAAAAAATTTCCATGGCTACTTTTGATTTGTTTATTTTTTCAGTCACAGAAATCTGTTACCTTTTCAGCTGTACTCTGAGAACTCAGCTATTTTTAAATCCTGATGGTCTATGGCGGGAGGGGTTTGAAGGAGCATCCAAAAGAAGAAAGATATCTGAGTAGGATCAAGAAAATGGGAGATGGAGAAGGAAAAAGACTCCAAATACCAAAAGTGCCTTCACTAGACTCAGTCTGAACTTCCAGAACACCTTTTTTACTTGGTGGGAGATGTAGCAGCTTGCCAGCTTTAAGAACATAGTCTTTTATTTAGGAACTTATACAAAGCTTTGGATATTTAATTTTAGTCATCCAAGTGTGAATTTATTGAATTTATTTTTAGAAACATACTTAACCTTCTGTGACTCTTTTCATTGGTAGCTGTCATTAAATGGCATTTGTTATTCACCATTCTATTTCTGATACCATAATGAAGCCTGTAGCAAATGTCTATTCTTGTGTTAACCTAATTGGCTCCAAAATTTCACAGCCATAATACGAACTAACTGAGGTCCTCTAGCTATGACAATGAAATCCCAAGTCTTCACTACAGCATGACAGCTTTACTGTTTGTAACAGTAGAAACAGATAAATAGAAAAACAACCTATCTAACAGTAGACAACATACACAACTGTCCAGAGGAGCTTTGATTTGGAACAGAGTGAAGAGCGTGTTGAAAAACCAGCAGAGAGATGAGAGCCCTGAACTTAAATCAAAACCGGGTCTATTAAAACAGTAAGCCTATTTTCACGATTTTCCCTTGTTTAAGATCACCCAAAGTGACAATATGCCAAAAGAAACAGTTTTGTTTCAGTCTGGAAAAGAACACATTAGTTAATAATGCAAAGCTTATCCTTGTTTTTACAGTAACTGCAACCGAGTAACTGAGATGATAAAATTCAGTGCAGAGATTTTAAAACGCTTATATTTCACAGATACAAAAAAGGTCATAGGTATGATCCCCATTTGCCTTAGAAAGAACTTATATTTTCTTTTTGTAAAATCTCTGCAGCAAGTATAGCAACAATCCTGATTTTCCACTAAAGAGCATTGAACTTTGTGATTTCTTGAAAAATTATCTTTTTCCTCCCTAGCCACATCAGTCATTCAAAAGTTTTCATAAAAGGGGATCTTTGACATACATGATGAAACTGACTTTGATTCCTGGGACAGCACATTTGGTTATATGGTTCTCTGTTCTGTGAACAAAAATCCTACTATGTATTCTTTGTGGGTACAAGGGAGGGGGCTTATTAAATATAGGGTCAGGACATATGTTTGAGGTATGCAAAGATGTAATAGCTTTCTTCATCTGCTAAAGGGCAAGCAGACTGGCACAGCCTGTATATCTTCTGTCTGTGAAAGTAAGAACGGAATGACCAGTCCCATTCTGTAATTTTTTTCTATCGCAGTTGAAAGCATAATATGCTACCTTCTTCCAGCATTGAGATGAATCCTGAAATAATTTCTTTCTTGCCATTCAGTGGTGATTATTGCTGTGGAAAATTAGAGAGTGTAAAAGCTGATGAATTTTAAAGAAAATTAAATTACAACACTACTTAAGAAAATGAGAGATTGAGGATAAAAGACAAGTTTACATAAGAAATTTGCAGTTTCCATTTCAAATTTTTTCTTTTTTGTTTGTTTTCAGAACTGCTCAGTGACCAGATCTGGGGATCAGTTGTGATTGCCTTATGTGAATGGACAGAGGAACAAGGATATGCATGCTTTTCTTGTATTCAAAGCAAAGTACTTTTTTTAAGGACACTTAGGCTGTAGAACCAACGGCCACAGAATTCTGGGGATGTCAGATGTACAAACAGGCTCAAAGAGGGTGGACTTATTAGTGGCAATTAACCATGACAGTCCAAATCCAACCTTTGCCTCAGAGGGTCTCTACASTACTGATTAGTCAAAGATGGGAAGAAGTATGCCAGTGAAAGACATACTGTACTTGCCCTCATTCTTAGACTGCAGTTTCACAACACTTCAAGACAATCTAAGTACTGCACTTCCTCCCGCCCTGGGCATGTATTCCAGCCTCGTCCCTTTCTTTATCCAGCTGGCCTAGGAAACTGATTCAATTGAAAACTGTCAGCCAAGTCAGCTTCCTGATCTCATCATACAAGCACAGTTGCTTAATTTTTTTTCTGTAATCTTCTGCTACTGACAGATTGATGGTGGTTTATGAAACCTGACAAATCTCTGGTCAACCCCAGCATAGCAGGTTTAATGCTACATTCCTCTGAGCCATCCTGTTCTCACCAATATCCTCCAATGGTGGAAATGTGGAGAGGCAGTTGTGCTGTCTGGACTGCTGATTTTGTGATAACTACCTACAGTCAAAAAACTAATCCATACATCACAGGATGAGTTAGCTATCTTACTCTTCTCTCAAGGTAACAAGCAACTTGAAAAGTGGTCTGCTCCTACTGAATTGCAGCTATGCAGTCTGAGCTGGTGATCCCTCCATGTCACTGGTCTTTAGAAATAACCCCCTGTATGGGCGCTGTAGACCTTCTGACCTTTTTCAGCATTTGTTTTGTCTTAAACTTCACTGGAGGTGGCTGTTTTTCTACCAACAACTGTTCTGTGATGACATCTAAAATACTTTTCTTCAAAGGTGCTGTTAAACTAATCCTTAATTTTATAAACTCATCAGCTCAGTCTGTGGTAAGGTAGCAAGAAGATAAGAGCTCTTGGCATGTGCATGTGTGCAGCTGTGTAACCTTTCCCACTTTGCAACACTTATCTGACTTCAAGAGGAAGACATCAAAAATACAGCATTGTGAATTATTTTCACAGCATATGGGCCTGGCTGTGCTATGTTTTAAAAACCTCTCTGGTTCAAGTGCCATGCATATTTTCTGTTGCATACATTCATTGCTGAATTCCAGTGAGAATGGCAGTAGTGTCCTGAACCAACAAAAGCACTTATTCACGTCACCTTTAAGATTGCCACTATTCCCACTGAAGTCAATAGGGACACAAGGGTTAACTGTTTAAATTTAAACAGATGTCCCAGAGCTTCTTGACTTGAGAACAAAAATTGTTCCTATTCGCTAAATCCCTGGACTGTTAAGTAAAACTGCGTAACTTTGTTTTTGGATTCTCTGAAGAATGAGAATTCTCAAAGGGGGATAGCTGTGGAGGAAACCAAGAATCATCTGTGAAATTACAATCGTACTAAACTAGTTATTACAGTCAAAGGAAGGAGGAAAGAAGAGAAAAAAAACACACTAAAACACACACGCAATATTTCATATTCAAGATTTTCAAATGTTTAAATTTATCTTGAAATGTTGAAACACTAGTTCATGTTACTGTTTTTACCATAATCATGAAAAAGATTTTTTCATATCAAACCCTAAAAATATTTAAAAAAAAAGAAATGCAAAGAAAAGAGGATTCAGATAACATTAAGTAATTAATAATTGAAAACCATATTTCATCCTGGAATTTAAAATGTATTCCATTTGACCTGAAATTTAAAATTAAATTTGCACTTTGTGATACAGAGTTCAGCTTGAGAGTTCTACAATCTTGACCTGATAGAAGTAGTAGCAACAGTAGTAGTATCTTTGTGGAGTATTTCTTTTTCAATTTAGGATCCATTTACCGAACCACAAATGCAGTATTCTTCTAGATCCTCTGCTGAGTGATGGAAAGGAGGAGGATAGAGAGGGAAACTAGCTTTTGGTGGATGAGGTTGTATCTTGTGAGGTTTCTTTTTATTTCAGCAAGCATTAAGGAGCTTACATCTTACATCTTCCCGCCCCTTCCGCTCTTTTTTTTTTGGGTGCCAGTTGTTTTCTCTACCTGGAGATATACTCCACATCAGTGGAACAGATAAAAAACTCTAGTGATTGTCTGACTTTGTTCCTATTGTCATCTTTGTTGATGTTATCTTGGTTTATGAAGGCAATCACCCTTGGCTGTCTCCCTGCTGCTGTCACTTACAGCTCTGCATAGTAGATCCACCGTGTTACCAAGTTAGAACAATAGCCGTTTACACCCATTTATCACACAGACAGCTGAATACACATGGTTCAAAACATTCGAGAACAACCTCCAAATCCTTCCTCTTAATAGCATTGTATTCTAGCTTCAATTGTTCTCTAGACAAAGAAGTGCCATAATGCACCAAAAAGAAACATATTATTTTAGAGCATAACATATCACATAGAGCATTTGTGAAAGATGTCCCTGATCAGGGCTGGACTAGATAATCTTTAAAGGTTCTTTCCAACCCAAACCATTCTATGAGAACATAATTCTCACAACTGTGATCGTGGGGGGGTTTTGTTTGTTTTTACAGTGAAGTGAGATTATTTAGGAACAGCAAACTGAAAAAATCAGCTGGGTCAGAATCACACAGGCAAGACTTTCTGGCATGGGGTCTGAGACATCACAGTCATTGCTGGGATTTTGGAAAGCTGATATAAAGGCTGGGGCAATGAATGGTCTCACTAGGACATGGAAATGGTACAAGATAGGAAGAAAGTAATGAGACTGTGAACGGACCTCTGATTTTTCCTTATGAAAAATTTACTCCCCCTCTGCCTTTGCTGACTGCAGCCAATACTATCAAGAATGGAAGACAAAATCCTGGATGCACTGAACTTAACAGCAGAACTACCATTGCCTTCTACAGGCCACTTTTTCACACAGAAGCAGCAGTATGAAGTCTGATTTAGAGCTATTTGAAAGAATGTGAATCTCCTTTTAGAGATCCACTGTTCTTTTACATTGAGTAATCAAAATAGGAAGTTTTAGAGTGGCTCAATATAATTGTAAATACCCATCATCCTAAATATCCACATGGTAAATCACTGTAGAACACCACATACTAAATAATAGTACCCTCCTTGTTCAGTATTAACCCACAGCAATCCTGGCTTTACCTTAAAGTAAAATAACTATAGTATTGAACCACATATTGAAAGATTTTCATCTACAACTACCAAGCCTTGCTTTCGGTATTTACATATTAGTATTAGTATTAGTATTCATATTTGCTTTCTCTTTTTCCACTTAGCTTTGTAGCTGTCTGTGATTATTCACAACAAATTTGGTAGTGGGTTAGTGAAGTATCTAATCAAATGTGATTTTAAATTATTCTATGGAATGTAGTCAAATATAATTTTGAATTATTATTCTATAGAAATTGAACAATGAGTAGTCTCTCACAGACTTAGAATATGATGGATGAATAGTTCAATACCTGGCATGTGCTAGCTGTTTCAAGTTCTTCAACTTTTTTTTACCTCTCTGATTGAAAAGTTTGGTTTGAATTCGTGGATTTAATTTACATAATATATACTCAAACTTTACCTTTTCAGGGGTGGGGAGTGATTCCCTGTAGTCCAGAGAGGTCTACGGTGAAAGATAATGCATACCTTAAATTATAAACCTATATGGTTTTATCTTTAATAAAAGAGTGATTGTGGAGTAGGTATTTTTCTAGTGGGATCCTGCAGGTGTTAGCCTTGTAATAGCCGATATTTTTACAGTGTACCTTGAAGAAAACATTGTCATCTAGATGTCACCCAAACTGGACATATTTCAACACTCTGGGATTCAGTGCAGCCAACTCTGTGCATCTAAAACCAATGAATGCAGGCTATGCTTGTCAAACGGAAGACTATATCCACCTTCGTTTGATTTTTAGTTACTTGGGGGAGGTGGGGGAGGTGTTTAGTTACTGTTTTCCTAGGATAATTAACTGAACAAGGGATTCTAGTCTGACATGATGCTTAGAATGGATAGTGAACCAAAAGCAGGCCAATACAAAATAGAGGTAAGAACGTCAAATTACTCTTTATTTTGCAAGAAAAGCACAATTGCTGTGTCAAGTTCCATTTCAAGATATTTATCCAAAATGCTCCAATTTTGGAGCTCCAACTCCAATAAGAACAACTAAAGAAGATACATTTCAGAGTTAAAAGTTTTCTGGATGTTTAACCATTCCCCCGGGATACAGATTATGGAGTTTCAAGAAATTGATATGATGAATATTCAGTCAATTATGCAAAGCAGGATATATCCAACAGGAAAAACACACCCTGAAAATCTATGGTGACTTGAAGTCATTATTTGGGATTCTCAGTAGGGGACAAAGCTTTGTTCTGAATGAGGCAGAACCTCAGCCTAAGGTGTTTTTCCCATTTTAAACTGAATAACCTAACCATGAGGCTGTTTGTGTATGGGTGAGTCTTTTTTTCTGCATTGCTCTTCCCTGTGCCTTCCCAGGCTCTTCATTTCTTTGAAACTGTTACGTTACTGTGGGAAGTTCCCATTTCAACAAAATGGAATTTCCCAAGGAGGGAAATTCTATCATTAGAAAATTCCCAATTACTTCTGCTATTATTACCCAGGAAATTAGCTCCTTAAGTACCACTGGGTGAGGCTTCCAAGTTCTCTACATTAAAGAAAACCAGCTATATCTCCTGGGAACTTTAAAAGGCATTTCTCAGAGGAGAAAGGAGAAGAGCACTAAGGTGCTGCAGCTGCTAATTGTAGTTCTGGGACTGGTGATAACATTCCTACAAATATATGTTTTTAAGAAGTTTTCAGATAGACATTTCTTTCTTCCTAGGTATGGTACTTAAGTCATCCAATCATGAAACAAAACAACAGTGTATTACTTAGGTCACCATTAGGTCACGGTGTGGGCATTTACAAAGAATACAAAAATGTAATAAGTGCTTACTGAGCATTTCTGAATAACAAACAAATCCATAAAAATTTGAAATTTAAATGGATTTTTAGATATTGTGCAAGCAGAAAAGGGAGTGAAATAAATCAAATACATTATTCAGCACAAAGTATTCTCCCAAGTCCTTTTTTTTCTCCCTTTTTCTTTATCTAGCAAACTACAGAACCAGCCATTGCTTTCTGGGGATTTCATTAGTATGTGGAAGACACATTGTAAAAAAGCTTGTCCACTAGGGAAGCATTATCTTTTACTGGCAATCTGTGAATGCTACTGAAAAATGACCTTTTACTATCAAAATATTAATGTCTTCATCTCAAGAAAGAATTTCAAATCTAAACCGCACATGAAAATTGGATATCATTTTTCTTTGCACTCTGTGGATATGGTTGCTTCATAATGTCTGTATAATTCTCTGCTTTACATGCACCTTGTGCCATATTATATGATAACTGGAAGTTATTATATTTCATAAGGCTATTGTAGTATTTCTGTCATGTGGACTGAAAACTGTAGACTGCATATAATTTATATTATGTATGTAAAATCTTTATTTTTCTCTGACAGACAGACAAGGACAGTGGGCAACAAGAATTAATATCTACAGCAGAAATTTAAATATAGAATCATAGAATCATAGAATAGTTTGGGTTGCAAGGGACCTTTAAAGGTCATCTAGTCCAACCCCCCTGGCAATGAGCAGGGACATCTTCAACTAGATCAGGTTGCTCAGAGCCCCGTCCAACCTGACCTTCCAGGGATGGGGCATCTACCACCTCTCTGGGCAACCTGTGCCAGTGTTTCACCACCCTCATTGTAAAAAATTTCCTCCTTATATCTACTCTGAATCTACCCTTTTTTAGTTTAAAACCATTCCCCCTTGTCCTATCTCTACAGCCCTGCTAAAAAGTTTGTCCCCATCTTTCTTATAAGCCCCCTTTACCTATATATTTATAGGTACTGATAGGCCGCAATCAGGTCTCCCCGAAGCCTTCTCTTCTCCAGGCTGAACAATCCCAACTCTCTCAGCCTTTCTTCACAGGAGAGGCGTTCCATCCCCCTGATCATTTTCGTGGCCCTCCTCTGGACCCGCTCCAACAGGTCCATGTTCTTCCTGTGCTGAGGACCCCAGAGCTGGATGCAGTACTGCAGGTGGGGTCTCACCAGAGCAGAGTAAAGGGGCAGAATCACCTCCCTCGACCTGCYGGCCACGCTGCTTGTGATGCAGCCCAGGGTACGTTTGGCCTTCTGGGCTGGGAGTGCACATTGTCGGCTCATGTCCAGCTTTTCATCCACCAGTACCCCCAAGTCTTTCTCAGGGTTATGGGGATTATGTTTCCCCTTTTCCAGTCAGCAGGAACTTCACCAGACTGCCACGACTTCTTAAATACGATGGACAGTGCTCTGTAGCTCTACTCACCCAACAAAAGACTGAAGTATAACACTTATCAAAAAGTTCTTTAGTCCCCAAATATATGGAAACTTCTTAATCTGTTATGGAAACTTCTTCCCTTCAGCCTGCAAGGGTGTCTGAGCCTGGATCCGAAACAACAATGGACTAATCAGCTTAGAGGTTTAGGTATATTAATGTCATTCTCCCAATTCTAAGAGAAAAGCAGTGAGCAATGATGTCTCCTTTGTGCTGCTCATGTCATCACAGTGCTTACATCACTGATGACTTCATAGTGCTTACATCACTTCATTTCAGGGAAAGAAGTACATAAGTCCCACATTACCATTAAGTCTCCACAGAAAGCACTACATTGCCAAGTATGTATGCCTCTGAGTCCTAGGGCATCGTTTCACCCAGGAGGCAATTGGTAATAAGGAAAGAAAGAAAGAGAGAAGCAGGCCCAAACCACAGCTCCATTTCCAAAGCCCAAATCCTTAAATTGGCTCTTGAATCACAGGTTTAAGCTTGGTCTCAACTTTTTATTAGCTGACCACAAAAGGAAAATAAAAGGAATATATGAAATAAATGGTCAGATTATAGAAAATGGAAAGAGACAGTTACATGACATGCATGTGAGACTTAACACATTTTTTTTTTATATGGGTAAGAACTGAATTAGTTGGTCTATTTGGGATAGATTATTTCTTTCAGAATTTCTTAGAACCTACACTTTTAACAACAAAGTGTGACTGTTTCTTCCTCCCTGTAGTCATACTAGTTCAATGCTATTGAGTAGTCAGGAAAGGACAAATTCCTTTAAAAAAATTTTAAATGGATTACTAAGGATATCAATAAGCATTTAAAAAGGCTCAAGTTTAATTATTTTGCTTAGGACTCAGTAGGTATGCCTTAGATCATGAGCCAAGGACAAGCGCTGAACTTCTTGCATAATGGAATGGCTTGGTGATACTAGAAGGGACAGTCCCAATCCTTTCCCCTTACCACCAACCTCAGACTGACGCTGCTTCCTTTGATTCAAATTTAGTACTCAGTGAGCTGATTTAACTCACTAAACAAGCAGAAAAATTAATCCAAAAAGCTGTTGGTGACATTATTTTGATTTGGCTTAGCAGCTCCTGTAAGAAAAACATATGCTAGAACTTAGTCTTGCCCTTCAGTTCTTCTGATATCCACAGGAATTCAAGACCATGCATAAAATACAGCAAAAGCTTTCTTTCATGAAACCAACAGTCCATCATAAGGAATCAGTAAAAGTCAGAAATTGGAACCTTTTCTCAGATGTACCAGTTCACTTCTACAGGGGAGACATTCTTTTTAGAGATTTTAAAATTTAGATATGGTCCGATATCTAAAACACTACACAGGCCAAAATGAAATCTCAGGTAGAAGCATCTAATGCTGCATGGTTTAAATTATGTTATAAAGTGACTGCTGTGATGTAAGAATTCAGAAATTAAAAGAAAGCATGATGTTTTTAAGAATTTGCAATTAGCACTATTGCCTAAACCCATCTGTGTGGGAGTTAAAAAAACAGCATTAATATTAACACTCCTACAGTAACTCTGCAGCATGGAGATTTTAGGTCAGCTTCATTTTAGAAGGATAAATAATGAATTGAAGTGCCAAATCATTTTGTGGAAACATCCTGTAATGCAAATTCCTCTTAAAGGAAAAAAGAAATTCGTGTTTAGAAATAACATAGAAAAATCTGTCACTGGTGAGTTCTCAGGAACTACATCACAATTTATAATAGATTCCTTCCCTCATCTACTCCATGAAAACCTTTTTCTAGGCTGCAACGCACCTTCCACTTAGGGCTCTGATTTAACTCTGGCAGTAAAGGTACTAGTGTCTATATTGTATGGCCAAGCTTTTTTGCCAAAAAGCTACCACAAAATGGATTTTGCCACACTGCAGCCACCAAAATTCACAGTCCAGGACAGCACTAGAAAATTCAGTGTTGATGTGTGAACTGAAGAAATGAGGTTCCAATAGGTGTATTACTTGGCTGTCCTATTTCTAGCAAAGAACAGGGAAGATTACTGAGGACATTAAGTTCTTAAATTGACAGAATCAAAAATGTCTGTACTTTGCTACGAGAGCTCCAAGTTATTTCACTCCCCAGATCCTAAACCCCTCTGTTAGGATTCACTGGGACTATTCAGAGAGTCAAGTATAAGTGCAAACAGGTATTTGTTGTTTCAGGTCTCAGTGTGACTAATGAATGAAATACAACATTATTTATAATAGGTATTTTCAAGTTACATTTAGGGTGGTTTTTATGTTCTGTTTAACATTTTTCTAACTTCAGTACTGTGAACTTTCAGTATCTGCAACTCACTCTTATACATGATGTCAGGAAATCAAAAAGAGCTAAAATAATTGATCATTAGCATCTCTTTGTCTCTTTTTCACAAAGCACAGGAACAAATAGTTTGGGCTTCAATGACATTAAGTAATTCTTGTCACCTTCCACTTCCCAGAGTGTTAGGTACAACAAAACAGCAATCATAATGGAGGAAAGTTAGGTCAAGCCATAAAAGGCAATCACTGGTTAATTGCAAAATATAAATTCATACAGAATAAAAACCTCTATAAAAGTGGGGGGGGAGGTGATAAAATTTATATATATATTTTGTAAATCTTTTACAAAAGGTAGGGGATTTGTTTTGGTTTGTTTTTTTATAAAAGGTCATTTCTGGGTGCTGGAAACTGAACTTTTAGGTTTTCCACCATTTGTTGAAAGCATTTTAGCTAAAGACAAAGAAGGGTTAAATTTAACAACCCTTGAGCTGCTCTAGATCATGAGTAATACTACTGAAATCAATACATTTCCTCTACTTTCAGTTGCTAGATGACAATCTAGGCCAATATTCTACACAAAATTCACTAAGAGGTGGAAAAAATCTCTCCATAAAATGTATGACTCTCTACTAAATTATGAAAATGAAAGCATCTTCAGAACTCTGTGGATTTATTGGCCTATGTCCTATGGTCAACTAGGCCCATACATCTCCAAGGATAAGAATTTACATGACTGCCACATCCCATGAGTCTGGAAAAAGTCTTATTTTGGAGTGTGTGGGGAATGGATTTATCTCGATAACAAATCACTACACATTTAGAAAGATTTATTCCACTGTAGGAAGACTGAACAATTTGATTAGGTTAACTGGATAAGTTGAAAGGAAAAATAATTTTCAGTAACTATTCACTATTAGTAAAAGTGAATAAAAACACAGAAAAGTGTTTGTGTACTAATCTAGCCATGCCAGTAAGTCCTTTCATCTATACCGAAATATATTTCTCTACATAAAATCAGGCAGAGAAGAAATTGCTAAACTCTCAATGTTATGTGTAGTTGAGAATTCTCACTAGAGTGATAAGATTATCTAAATTGTTAGTTTATAAAACATTTGGTAAAATTTGAGCATCTTATGATCTCTAATTTTCTCCAATAGTAGACAGAAATGTTATGTAGCTAGAATTTGCTGACTTCCTGAATGATATAGGTGATTTTTAAAAAATTCATGTCCAATTACTATACATCAGTTAGGCATTTCAGTGCCTTGCCTTGAACTAATAGGAATTCAGATACATTTAATGGAAATTGTAGCCCCTTTTAACACTAGGAGGAAAGATTTTTCCCATATGATCAAATCAAATTCTTGATTTAATTTACTAGAGATTTTTGAGAGATACAAAATCACTGAAATTCCAGTGACTCAGAAAAATGACTAGGAGATTAATTGCATTCAGTCATAAGAACACAAATGCCCTGATTTGACGCTTGCACAAGGAGGGTCATGTGTCTTATGTGATTCAATGAAATGCAAGTAGTACCAGCTGGTGTCCAGAAGCTAGGTTCTTCACATGTGATTATAATTAAGAGCAATGAGTGCAGTGAATTCACAAGTAACGCCTCAGTTTCAGAAAATGTAGAATAATATCATAACTTTGATTAATAATCTGCGTTAAGTTGTCATTTACTGCATGGTTCCATTTCTTGGTCTCTGAAGACTATCTTGTAATTGAGAGAGAGTCATCTGACAGCTACAATCTGCATCACAATGTTGTTTTCACACATGAGACAACACTGATTACTAGAATACATCCAACATATTGTAAGAACAACACAGTGTAGCTCCAGAAATTCAACCCCTTTATACCAAACTCATGCTCTTGCCTTTACCCCATAGTCAGACAAATGTGCTTCATCCATTCAAATCCTAATAACTCCTTCCAACATCTTTAAACATTATTTTTATTTGAAGTTACATCTTCAACAATATGTGAGCGTATTATATTGATGTGAGCATTTGATACTCACTAGAATAAAAATCAGGAGCTTTTAAATCAATGGCATTAGGCAGCTGACATAGATAGACCTGGAGGCTGATTTCTCACTTTACATAGCTGATTGAGTAGATCAAAGTGTTCCCACCAAAGGACAGCAAGCTTCTTTCACTGATTTACCAAACCGGCACAGAATTGTAACACGTAAGTTATTTTGCAAATTGCACTAACTGGACTAAGCCACAGTTAAGCAGCCCAATTAGAAACATAAGTCTTTCTAAAAAAGCATTAGAATCAGTCTTCAGCCCAATAAATTATGGCTGTGAGAAGATGAAACAAGAGTCCCCAATAATGCTTAGCCTTGAGAGTTTTTACCAGAGCAGTTAATATACATCAGTATGTAATCAGAAGCAAGCCATTCTCTGGAGTTACAGCAAAGGCCGCAAGTGAACTATGCTGAAAACAGATGCTTGATCAGAAGGGAAACAGATGCAGCACTCTTCTTTTTTGCTGAAATGGGGATACAAACTCAAATGCAAACACTGCAGCCTCAACGAAGCTATACATCACTGATACTGGGAAAGATAATGAACTCACTTCTGCAAGGGAGTGAACAAAATAGATAAACATTTAAGCAAATAATTGAAGTTACATAAACAAAGAGATTCAATGAGTTTAGTAAGCTTTTTTCATACAGGTAGTCAAGGTTAAATATAGGCAAAAAGGTTATGAGGGATGGAGTCCAATGTATTCACCACTCTGAAAGCCCAGTCCCCAAATGTTTAACAATCTGGAGCTATAGGAAAAATTCCAGCTTTCAGGGACACCAATCAATGAAGCACCAAGTCTCAAAGTTTGTGGTTCAGGAAACTTCTCTTCTACTACAGCATCAAAATCACAGCTTTTATTGGTAAAATATAGTAGCTGGTTAATAAATTATAATTTACTATAGTTATAATTGCAATTATAATTTGTATGGTTAATTCAAAGCCACATAATTCAACTGGGCAATCCCGTCAGTGGCTAATGGTAGGAACCGTGAGGTGAAATCTCTTGTCCTGTGTAGTGAGAAAGTTTAAAGGAGAGCAAAAGTCCTTTTTCCCAAAACTATAGAGAAGTGTACAGAGAACTGTAATATTCCTGCTGATCAGCAAATGTTGACAAACATTTCCTTTTGATCATGCTACCAGCATGCAAAAAAGCACCCTGTGACATCAGGGGAGTAGTAGGGCTATAAAACTTTGTTCATATTTTCTAATAGTTCTTGCTCGCTCTTCTTGGAACAGGTCCCGAGTATGTGATAAGAATTATCAAATCCTCTTGATCACACTGAGACATAGTTTCCTTCTTCGCACATCATATGCTTACCCACAATATCATTGTACACTGAGTGACATAGGAACATGGCACACAAAAATGGATTACTCAGTTGCTATGTTCGCGGTCATAGCTCCCTGCCGTTGAAGGCAACCACATCAGACCGTCTTTTAAGTAAATTTATCAAGTTCCATTTTAGAATAAATTTGATTTTAGCCTCCTCTACTCCCTTAGAAAGGCCATTCTAAGACCTATCAACTGCTCTGATATTTGAAGTAAACTGTGAGTTTGTGAGATCACTTATGGTACTGGGGCAAGTCAGAACATGGAATCTGTGTCCAGCAGGAGACTGACACAATAAGTCAAAATACCACAGACATTAAGTGAGGAAAGAGGTTTCAGAAGTCTGTTTTGGAAATGTCAAAACAAAAAAAGGGTTGTGCTGTTTATCAAAATGTAAGATTGCGAAGTTCTATAAGGCAAGACTGGAGTGATCAGCTAAGGGGACATTTCAAGCTGAAATGTGGCAAGAGAACAGGAAAATAGCATTAAAGTCAATATTTCCCTGCAGTAAATATCAGCATAAACAAAAATCTAATTAAGATTTTATTTGCTAAAGACTAAAAGACATAATACAGATTGCTAACCATTCTCACGAAGGCAGAGATGCAGACAAGAACATCTATTCAAAAAGGGCAGGACTCATTTGACAAGATGTGGATAACTACGTTTGAGATGCCTAGAAAGACCTCAAATTCCTACTTTGTTATGACAGTATATTCACTAAAGGCTTTCCAGACAACTCAGATGGATTGTGCCCTTCCAAGGGCTATTTCTCTCCAGTAACCATAAAGCAAGCTGAGTGACTAGCTGAGCTGTAGAATTCTGTAGTTAAATAAAATGAACCCTATACTGATATCTCAATGGTGTAATTATTAAATATTGTGAGTGCAAGTGCATAAATACTTCAATTTGTTTGAAGTATTAATTGTCATTAATGATGATTTAAATATTTAAATGGCAATAGCATTACTATATTCACAGTGTGATGTTTTGGCTTTGACTGTTATTGTAGTTTAGTTGTTTCAGCTTTGACTGTTATTGTTGTTTGGTTGTTTCATATGCTGTTAAAGGATCCTTAAAATGGAGATGATTGATTGCTGGAATTTAACCCCGAAATAGGGAGATCTTCTGGCAGTATATATATAATTTCATTGTATCATGCTGCCAACATTATTGTGTCATGCATCTGGAAACACATGCACATGCTTATATGTGTGAATTTGATTAATCCCATTTAATTTCTCACTTGTAGAGCACTTAGAACACATGTCGGGATTTGTGAGATCAGAGACCACGACTTTTGACAGCTGAGCACTGAAGTATCTCACTGCACTGGTTTATTGTTTGTGGGCCCAGCTGCATTCACTGTCTTTTTGTTGGCTCACCATCCCCACTAGAGACTTGGGGAAACTATGCCCGTATCTCACCTGTTTTGGGGAAAAGTTAACAGCCACCTGAAGACTGACCTGAAATGCTAGACTTTGCTGTGAAGTGGCTGAGATAGAGGATTGCAGCCACATAGTGAGGTCAAGCAGAAACACGGAACAAAGAGCTGTGGTTAAATAACATCTTAAACTTCTGCAGCTAAGTAAACTAAAATAAATGCCTTTAGCTGTTAGAGAATTTTTATGTGGTAGCATGACTTTGCTGCTTTGCACTTACACAAGCAGTACTGTAGAAGTGACTGTGTATACTGTTTAAAAACTATGCGATCTTTTATGCATAAATGTGCGAACTCATAAAAAAAATAGTAAAATAAAAACATTTTATACTGCAATGGTTAAAAATATGTTGAGAAAGTACTTAAAAACTGCTCTGTACCCTGATGGCTCTGAAAAGGTAAACAAGACATTAAAAATGCAAATGAAGAAACAAGATGTTATTTATCCAAGTAGAACTTGTCTTGGAGGAGAAAAAGAGACAGAGTGAAGGGACCGGGTTATAATCATACCTTTCTAACATCTGATCTTTTTATATGGATGTGCCATTTCACTGTTCCAGTGCGGGGAAACTGCACTGGGGCTGTATGTGTATTCAGATGAAAGAAGAAAATGTGACTGAGAAAGGCTAAGGAATTCCCTTTATGGTGAGCTTCCCTCCTGAACACAGCCACTGCCTTCAGAGATCTGTGCCTCCAAGCCCATGCTTACTTATAAAACTTGCTGTAAACCGAGAGGAAAAAGACACCACCCCCTCAAAGCGAACAAACAAAAAAACCCTCCCCAGAAATCCTGTGCTTGACTGAAACCRGGAGAGTTATTTAATGCTGTATTACCACAATGATTAATTTTATTTTGAGACTTATAAAAGGACTAATTGCTCTAATAAAAATTAAAAGGCCTTTGCCTACTAAAAAGATCATCTCACAAGCTGATATTTAGTGCTTAACCTTAAAAGGGCCTGAACTGTCAAGCTATCTCTTCACTGCTGCAGCTCAGGCTAGAGCTGCTCCGATGAGAATTGCTTCTTCCTGTGAAACCAAAAAATCTTGTCTGCCAAATTCAAGAGGGACAGCTCATTTGAAAACTATGTCTAGCAGTTACAGCGTCAGTTTGAATGAACAGATCCTCTTTCCTTGAGCTGTTTTACTGCTGTGCTTCCAATGTTTGTTTTGCGTTGCCATTCGTACTGCTGTATAATTACTTAAAGTATAGGCGACCTCAATGAATGTTGATCTGTTATTTATTCTCTCGCTTGCCGCCTGACCCAGTACCCACTGAAGTCAGAACTCCACTGTGTTTCAGCTGCAGGAGCTGGATCTCAGTCCACACACTGCAATACAAACGATGACTAAGCCCAAGTGAACATAAACAGCTGTACACTAATTCTTTCCAGTCTTCTCCTCCCCTGAAGACAAGGGGTTTTCTCATGCTAAAGAGCAGCCCAAACTGAAGCATGAGTTACTGCTCCAGAGATCTTCATGACAAAAGCACTCTGAACAGTTTCCTCCCATGTATATACATTTTAAAAAAACCCTGGACACCTCTACTTAAACTTTTCCCAGTCAGTTTTTCTCTGGAGAGGGGCAGTCTCTCTCTTTTAGAAGGTGTTTAGCTTTAGTGGCTTAGAAGTGTGTGAGTCATGCAAGAAACATCCAGGATCCTTGAGCAAAGGAACCTTGATCCCCCTACGCAGATCAGTACAACTAGATCCTGACTGTAGCAATTCACATGTTTTCAGCAACAGAGGAAAACAAGCATATTCAGTCAGATGACGGGATTGCATCAGATTTCATCTGCTGTGCAAAGGTGTTTTATCCAAACAAGTAGATCCCGAGATACAGAATACACTGAAGCCTGGCATCCCAGCATTGTATTCTTATCTCTTTGAAATGCCTTATGGCTAATATCATCTTTTATTCAGCACTACCACCTCTTCAGTCTTTCATTTCAATCTCAGAGCTATCATCTTGACTGAGGTTCCTCTTACTGGCTAACATACAACAGTAAAATTTTGGGGGCAACTGACACTCCTTTGGGGATTGCACATGACAGTAAAATCGTGTCAGTACCTGTCCTAAAGAGCTCCTAGTCTGAATCTATGACTTCAGCCCCTGCTTATTCTAGCTGGTAAACGTGCTAATCGAGCTGTGGCTGATTTGGTAGTGCCCCTAAAGGCAGACCTCGCCAGTGTCTGCCCTCCCAGCGTGTGAGACGGTCTGCACGGGGCCACGCGAAGCTGCCCTCCACCGCTCTGTGCTGTGACGTGGTGGGAGAGGGGTTGTCACGCTGGGCTGCAGCTTAGCAAAGTGCAGATAATGCCCCTGTGAGCTTGGGACTCATCTGGCTGGAAGTGTCAGGTAAAGTCCCATGTCTCCTTTGAAGTCCCCTTTTTATGTGTCAGACGCAGGCCAGGCRGCTGAAAGGGACAATTCAGTATTTCAGCGCGGTTTTGAAAGATGAGAGCCCAGCTGCGGGGGAGAAGGGAAGGGGTGAGGTGGGGAGGAACCCAAATGTGCGACTTGAGTGTGTAACGTTTCATGAGTGAGATGTGACAGGGACGTTGAGGGTTAACTATACGTTGACTTCCAGTTTCCTTCTGCAGCTGGCAAAAGAGAGGGCTGAGACCTGACTCCTATTTCAGCCATCTGTTACTGTGGTACTGTCTTCTGGGGGCTGATCTCGTCACGGGGGGCTGCTTTTCATGGGATTTTAATACAAAGCATAGCATGGTGTTAGCAAGCCCTGATATGAGTTACACATTTAGCCAGCACATTTAGCACATTTTCAGAGCTTTTAAGGAAAGACAAACCTTTGTTTTCTTTGTACTTTCTTCTGCTAGGCTTTTAATACAAATACATATATCTTTTCTTTTTTTTCCTGACTGCTGTGATTAGGAAAGTCCATTTTCAGCATTTCCATTGTTTACCAGGCTACCTTATGAAATGCAATAAAGAAGAGAGACCTGAATGCTGCTTTACGGGCCAGCAAAGCACTGCCATTTCTGACCATTCAGCAATCAGGTCAGCCAAGAATCCCCACACTGACTCATGAGATTTAAAGTATACTTTGAGGCCTTTTGGGATTTCTTTCTGCTTTCTCAGCACTTGAGCTTCACAGCGCTCACTTGCCTGAAATTTCAAGCCACAAAAGCTAGATAAATTTTACTCTTTGTTATTTACCAAAGCTTAGGTTAATGCAATCCATTGCATATAGGTGATTGTAAATCAGCCATCAGCTATTGCAATACAACAGCTTTGGGAAAGGTGGCTCAGCTGCAGCAAAGGAAGTTCGACATGTCATAGCAGTGCAGGAATTGAAAGTGGAACGTGGGTTAAATTAAACTACATGCTATTCCTCTCTTCTTCTTTCTTACAGTGCACAAAAAAGGAAGAGCAAAGCAGGCAGCCAGCCACTTCAGATATTAAGACTTCTAGGACACTTGCGTGGACACACCAAAGTAAGTCATAGTCACTTCAGGCCTGCTGTAATTGCCAAGCAGGCTGCAGTAGCTACCCAGATATCTTTCTCCAGGCAAAAACAGTGCAATGTGCACTGCGCAGGTCTGCTCCAATGCTTTGAGCCTCTTCATCCCCACAGACACCGCACCAACTCAGAAAAAAAACAGAGTGTTACTAACTCGTGACAGCTAAAGGAGTGACTGCTCTTGCGTGTTTTCCACCGAGCAATCTCTGTAAGTGACATTTCCTGGATTGTGACTTGGTTCCCAGTTGTATCACCCAGAGGCAGGTGTCAGTGTACCGYACGTGAGAACACAACCTCTAGGAAATGGGGTGAAAACGCAATGTCCTCTAATGAACTGTAACCATATATTTCTATAGCATTGCTCCTTTCTTAGAGAGAGGGAAGATAAAACATGAGTGAGGATTTCTGTTCCTAGAAGCAGAAAAAATCTCAAGCCTTCTCTTTACTTTCGCAGTTTAACTGCGGTGAACACTAATTGCTGTATCTCCACCGAGTAACTCCGAGAGGAGGCAGATCCCAGTACTTTTAGAAAGAGATACCACACTCTGGAGAAGCAAAGTGCCTTGGGCAATGCTCGCTAGAAGAGGTATCTCTGCAGCCCTGCTTGGGAGACAGCTTGTGTCTAATGTCCTCTCCCAGCAACAGAGGTACGCTGAGCAATATCTCCATCGTCTTTTGGGAAATGGAGAGGAATGAAGTTTTTGAGCCTGCCTTCCCTCAGCTCTCAAGCAGAGATAATATCAGGTCTTCAGCCTTTTGCCATGGTGACAGAGAGAATCGTCTGATGCTATATTAGTAAAATCATACTGGACTATTCATATAAAAGAAGTTGAATGAAAAAAACCATCATTACCTCAATAGCCAAGGCTGGCTAACATATGTAAATTTTACACATCCCCTGGTAGGCCTCAACATCCTTACTCAGCAGTTCCTGTCTGATTTGAATGGAGAGCAGCTGCTGGGGAGGGTGGTTTTGCTGAGGGGATCTCGGATGTTCCCAGCGTTGAACTTCCGAGCTGACATGAGTTCTTCACGCAGTGAATGGTCTGATGATGGCTGCATGGACATTTAGTGGTGCCTTATTCTAAAATCACTTACACTTTCTTGATTTACCCAGGTGGGGTTTAAGCTACATGCCTTTACTAGTGCTGAAAGCCTGAATACTCTTGTGATTCTACTTCTCTTCCCAATCTATTGCACTCTAAATACAACTTCCCTCGTATTACCCATGTGTGTAACATTTATGCAGCCTCAGTGAACCACGTAGGCTGACACCTTATTCTTCACAATGCTTTGTCAAGCCAAACACAGAAAATAAACCTGTCTCTTTCTAAGCCCATGTGCACATATAGAATTGGACACATGATTGAACCATCTTAAAAATAGGTTGTTCTAATTTGAGATCCAAAGATATGAACAATTTTAAATGCCATTAACTGGACTGTGGTGGGAATCGGGTCTGGTTTGTGGTTTGCATAGCCGAGAGAAAAAAAAAAAGTTGTTTGCTGTAATTGCAATATTTTAAGAATTTAAAATTATATTCTTTAAACAATTTAAAATGTTGAGACCGATATTTTATCGCTGTCAGAAGCTCGGGGCCATATGCAATTTAAACATTTAAGCCAGGCGCAGTTTCAGGTGAGACTGCTATTATTTCAATGAACAGATCCAGTGTAACATGGAATATGTTCTGGATTCTTTTTTTGTCATTCAAACAAGTAGTTTGAATAATAATAACTTAAATAATAATAACAGCAATTACTTTAGATAATTCCTTGAACCATAACTATTTCATCTGACTTCTAAAAGCAAGTAAATGTTATTAACCTTTTTTCATACAGGTGAAATCTGAGGCCCAGAGGTAAAGCTACATGGTCTGTGTAAAAGAAGAGTCAGGACTGGGATTTTAAGCTTCTTAAACTATTATCTCATACTTTTGTAAAGACTTGATGACTTCACCTTGCTGGATTTTCATTAAAATGTGCATTTAAATAACAACTTGAATATGGCATAAAAAACGTTAAATGTTGTTCACATCCTCTTTCAATTAATATTTACATTTTGCTTACAGTAGCATAGAATAATGTCATCCAAATTAAGTTACCGCTTTGTAGTTTGTTTGTTTATGGCACACCACGTTACCATGGAAACAACCATACTCCATATCTATGGTAACACAGTGGTGTAAACTGTGATACCAAAAAGAGGAAGTTAGTAAGCTGAAGTTACTAATTCTAAGAAAAACTTGTCAAAATTAAATATTTCCTGTAACGAAAATCTGGTTTATGTCACTGGGCAATTTTCATAAATCCTTGTTTCAATCTCAGATCTGCTGGAGGATCTGAGTTACATATGGAGCTTTGCTGATGCCGAGGACGTGGTCTGCGTGGGGTCAACATCTTCTCTTACCTCAGGAACTGTATTTGATTCAAGTCACTAACCACAGTTTGTGCACATCAGCCCACAGAGAAGTCCTGCTAAGGCAAAGGGTTGTGTTTCCTATGTTGTATCAAAAATATACAAAATTACTGTATATTTTTTTCTGCACTTTATTCACCCACCAGAATTTTTTATGTCATTAAAAAAAAACAAAAAAAAAACCTTGCCACAGTAGAAGATATTCACATAATCCTACATTAAATATCCTCCAAAGATGTTCAGACTCACCGTCTGGAGATACTGATCTTTCTCCATTAACAACAGGCATGACTTAAGTTTGTAGGCTTTGGTAAACTGAATTTCACAATAGTTAAATGCTTAAAATAGCCTTTATAAATACCATCCTCCAACCATTCAAAACAAGTACACCATCTGAACAAAAATGATGTGTACATTTAATTTTAAATTAAAAAATAGCACATTCCCTCATAAAAACTACTTCAGTAACTGTTGGCATTCAAGAACTCAATGCCTTTTTTTCCTTTGAATTTTGCCATAGATGCATCCTGATTCCAAGCTCTTACTGGAAAACTGATCACAGAAGGAATCTATACATGTCAAAATTGTGTGTGTATGTGTGTAAATAAATATACATATATACTTTTATAAATGTTAAAAATATATTTAGTCACAACTGACAAAAATAAATGTATTAGAAGAAATAACGCATTTTGTATTCGCCACTCTGTCAGAGATCAGTATGAGATCTGGGGCCAAATTACTCCAATTTTGTATCAATTCCCATAGTACTGGCTCTGGTCCAAGAGGGGAAAATGGACTACATGAACTTTGGTCCATCAAGGATATGATCCTGCATTTTCAGATTTCCTGCCTAAATCCTTTTTCTTCAACAAGCATTCCGTTTCCCAGCCTTAATCCTAGCAGTTGTGAATCTGGAGACAATTTACAGGACAAAAGATAGTAGGTGCAAAAGCCCTGGCTCTGAATTTACCTCTGCTAAATACAGAATGCCTCCAACGGAGCAGAAGCTTTTTAACAGGAAAACTCCAAGGAGCAGCTTGTATATATTTATGTAGCCCCATAAACTTTATGGACTCTTGCCCATTCATACCAAATGAGATGATTGTGTCTCAGTGCACGTTTGACCCATCTACACCTGGTGTGAGAACAAACTCAGATTTCAACTGGGTGGAGCACACGGGGCCTTCCATAAAGCAATTACTGAGAAGTATTACATAGCAGTTGCAGAATTCTTTTTCTATGTCGTAAACTAGATGACGTGCAAGAGAAAGCAAATTTTTGCTTAACTTAAACATTGTGGGCAAAAGGAAGTAGATTATAACACAATTTTCTGTTCCACTGTGTTATTACACCAGTGTAAATTTATTGAATTCAGAATCACCGTGCTGGCAGAAACCCAGGGAAACAAAGTAAACAGCCATGGCCAGATGTTAATATTTCTGTTAATTATTTTGCAAAATGTATTGCAAAATCTGAAATCCCAAGAAAGGACATCTTTTTTTCCATCAAAGCAAGGATTCCCAAAAAAAACAGTAGCAAAATGTTTGAATCAAAATAGTTTAGGTTCCAGTCAAAAATATATTGTCTTTCAATTTTGCACTGAAAAGTTGAGTTGAGCTTTTCAATGAAATACAGAAATTTCCTTTTTATTTTTTTTTTTTTTTTTTTACTGAAAAGATAATGGTACCAGTGCTACCCTCTGAACAATTCAGATTAGCTCTTAAATTAGCACTAAAAAGTATTTTTACAGCATTGAAGCACTGGTATCAGAATAGCAATATAAACTACTGCAACCTGTGGGAAACTTCCCAGTAACACACTGGAGCTGTGTATTAGATTCCATTTTTCACAGTTTCTTCATTAATGATCTGAAAGAACATACCAGTTAAGGCTGAAGGTGATATTATATTGAGACATATTTCCAAAATTCCAGAAGGAGGGTAGAAGGAAAAAATATTCCAAAATACTTTTTCAAATAAGAGGCATATATCCAGAGGATATCAAGGCCAGAATAACTTGGGATTGGTAATGGAAAAATAAATCATAAAAGAATTTACAATTTAAGGTGCCAGCTGTAAAATCTCACTGTTTTTGAACTGCATTATGAAAGACTGTCCTCCCTACATAAATTTGTGTCCATGAAAGTTGGATGAATTCATCTGATGTCTATTTGGTTTGATTGCTACATCAGTGGTTGAAAGGCCCCAGAAAAAGCACATCTTGTCTTCATTTCTGGGTATCACACTAAATCTGGCTCACCATCTATATCACAGCTCCTTGACTCATACAGAGTGTCACATCTAATCAAATTGTTCATGAAGCAATGCTACTTTCTTACTCTATAAATATTTGGTGAATAGTTTGGACAAGTGATACTCAGCTGATGATTTGTTTGCAAACTAATCATTCCAGCTATTCATCACTTGGTCTTTGTTATTCACAGTTGGTCACCCAGGTCACAGAGTGTTAAAGACATCTGAAAAATTGTGATAATTGTTTTTGGAGGAAGAGGACAGTTTTGACATTTTTTTTTTTTTTTTTATTACCTGCTTCATGGGATGATCAGAACAACAAATTTTTTTCTGAAAAAAAAAGTATTTCCATCTCTACTTTTCAGGCCTCTGACTAGATAAACAAAATTTTTAAGAGCAAAATGATGAGTGGAATATGATAGGCATTCTATTCATTCAAATGTCATTGGAGCAAAATCTACTAATAGATCTTGAGGGAGAAGACTTTTGTACCACTGTAGAAATCATCAGGATTGTGCTTTTGATGATATTACAGAAAAATCATAATTGGAGTGCTAAAAAGAAAAAGAGAAAAAAAAAACACCACCCAGAAAAAGCAACCAAGACATTTTAATGAACAATCACTTATTTGTATGCAAGTTTGTGGATAAAAAAGAGGGAGAGGGAATGTTTCTGATAATCTCTAATACTAAATCCCAGAATATACAATTTTATAGTACATAGTTAGATCTGTGATTTTAAAGATAACTCAGTTTTTTGCTGGACTACACCTGCTTTCATCTATGCATTCATATTGTCAGTGATCAAATGACGGCAGCTTAATGAATTATCATTCATTAGCTAAGGCCGGTTAAGCGAGCATGTATATGCTGTTGTCCCACTACAGCTCCCAAGTGAAGTACCTTAGCTTGAAGCACTATTTTAGTCATTGATGGCAAATGGTTTGGAGCACTTAACACAACCAGCTGACGTGCTTTAGCTTCTAAATAGTAACTCTTTGAGCCAGCACAGCCTGATCACTTGCAACTATTATAAATAACCATGCGTACTAAGGCTAGAACAAAATTATTCTTGCCTGCATTCATTTTTTCTTAACAGTTAAATGGGGTCAGACTACAAGACTAGTTTTCCCAGGCATATCTAAACAGTCAATACAGGAGACAAGAAATTTAAAAATTGGCATTTCTTATACTCCTCAAGTCCTAAAAGTAGTAAAAATATTTGCTATTTTTCTATGCAAGAATACCTGTTTCGGTTTATTCTGAAACAGATATTTTCAAAAATACTCTTTCACTTCCTGTTTGGTGACACAGACTCCTTGCTGTGGTTCTGCATTGTCTATATCAGCCCTGAAAATGTTTGTTTACTCCCTTTTGAATGAAAATATGATATATTAGGAAATCACAATAAAATTATCAAGAAGGCAATTCAGCAGCTGAACCTATAAGATGCTTTTGAATAATAAACCTACTTTTAGGCTTGGACACAGATTTTTTTAAGGATTACAAATGACAAAAACTGAAAAAAAACCCAGCAGAGTATTTCTATATATAGTTCATGAACATCAGGTTTATGAAGTTTCATGTTAACACTCCCCTGCCTGTGCTTTAAAACAAAATTAGGTTAGGGAAGAACAGAACATGGACATCACAAATAACGAGAGGTTCCAGCTGCGTGTTTTCTATCTGTTGCAGAGAGCGGACAGAGGGAAGGAGGAAACATAGCAATGGGAGATGAAGGCATGCACACAGCAAGTATGACTCTGCAGAAGCAGAAGAGAAAGGATCTTGTGATTAAGTTCCTCTGATCCCTTGATTACAGATAGTGCAAGTCAAAGTGATGCGTTAGACTCAAAATGCTGCACCATCATGAACTCTATTCTTGGCAGTTCCCCAAGTGATACCAGAGGTGGTTCCCTGGGGGACAACAGGCATGAGGGGAGGGAGGACAAACTAGCAGGTCTGTCTATAAAGCAGAGTTACGGATAGACAAATAGATATCAGAGATGGGGGTATGTAATATTTGTATTAAGGCTTTTCTAGGAAGTGATTGCAAGATTTGATTCTTTACTAGTTTTTTTCCTTCCATTGCCATTTATTTCCATAAAAGAGAAAGAAAAGATTACACTCCAGGTGAGGAAGCTGAAAATCCTTGTTTTATTTTGTTGTGAAGAAGTGCGAATTCATCTGGACAAAGACAAAGCCGAGAGCAGTGAATAACCTAACTTACATCTATATCGAACATTGTGTTATTGGACAGTAAGTTCATGCAGAGCTATGTTTCTGTTGGGTTCTGCTGTGAGCCTGAGTAACTAAAGTTAGTAGTTATCTACTGAATTTAGTCAAAGATGGCATTCTCCTTGAAGACCTTTAATAATTTGGCATAACAACATGGCCAAAAAAACCCTACAACACTAGCTGCTGTTAATGCGTGGTTACACCAACCACCTCATTCTTCTGTGTTCTTGCAGGTTAGAGAAAGAGATTTAAAACAGAAAAAGTGAGCCAATCAGGTAAGAAGCTCCTAGCAATCAAGAATTCTATGGAAGTCATGGGAATTCTCCATTTACTGAATAAAAACCATAATAATCAAAACGACCTCATACACTTTACATAGTCAAATGTAAGACTCCCAAGCAGTCTCAGCACTCTTAGATAGATAGAAATATATATTGTCGGGATAAATAGTAATACAAAATGAAGATAGATAACAGCTACCACACAGAAGCAAATGACCAGGAAATAACATAGTCTGGAAATTAAAAGTTTCAGACTGTCATCTCACCCGAGCTCAGGAACAACCTTCCATTAGGAGAAGTGAGTAGGGAAAAGAAAAAAAATCAGTTACAGGGAAATCTGACAGATTTACAGAAGTGATTTTGTGATATGAGAGTATGGGAAGGGGGAGTGGACTTGCTGATCAGGAAGATCCTTCTATAGCAAGTATTTTAAGCCTCCTTAGGGGACACATGGAGAGAAAGTGAGGGAAATAATAATTAATGAAGGTATAAAGTTATGCCATCAATAACAAGCCTAATTTCTTGTAAAGAAAATGAAAGACATTTATTTCAAAACCTTTGGCTTTATCTAAACTAGCAAGAGTTTGCTAGAACAGGTACTAGCCTATTTATCCCAGAAAACCATTCAGATGGAAGTCAGTCTAAAATGCCAACAGCTAATTTGCTCATATAGCTAATACCAGTTGATACAGTGGCAAAAAGACTTCACTATTTAGATGAATTTACTCTTTGGCTTTTGCAGGTCTTGTAAACTCCTCCGTATTATAAGTCTAGGGACAAATCTACAGCTGGTGTAAACACTGTTTTACATAATCTCTCTGAACAAATATGAGATTGTTTAGCAATTACCGAATTTTTTTTTAATGTAAAACATAAGTTCTGATGATTTTTATGGTCCTGTAAAGTTTGAGTATATAATTTCTCATTTTACACTGCAATTTGATACTGAAGTTTGGGGTTTTTTTTGTTTTGGGTTTTGTTTTTTAATTACAAAACCCAAGAATCCCGTGTGTTCAGAGGTTTTGAGCTGAAAGCAAACACTTAATATTGCAAGATTTGCAATAAAATAATTAAAGTTGCTGACATTGAAATTTACTTCCGTTTGCAACCTGTCTTGATTTTTTTCCCTTAAAAGCTAACACAATTTCCGAATATAAGACCAACATCTACAATCCTTTCTGCTCCTTTATTTTTTGTTTGCTCTCTGAATCCCTTCCAATTATTTGTAAATTCGTTCACCTTTTGTGAGGAATCTTTTGCAAGATTTTAGAAAGAATCATAGGAAACAAGCAACCATGTGGTTAGCTTTGAAAAACACACACCACGTGTGGAGAGAACCCTTTGTAGGACGTGTACAGGAAACAATGCACTATTGTTTTTGATGTAAATTGCGACATTAGAGGTTAATTATACAGAAAATACCATCAACACTTGTGAACTGGTGCTATGTTCATTAAGATAGAATTAAAGTGTATATCTATTGTGTAGAATAGCTGGTTTATGGGAAGGTGGAGTTTTCTGCATCATCAGAATCAGCCCGGTGTTATCTGTAATTCAGTTTCCCATCTAGATGATGTGAATATTAGCTCTTACTTCCTGTAAAAAATAAAAAATCCCCAAATTAGAAACTATGAAAGTGACTCTAGTTTAGAAATTTTTAAAGCTTTAAACAGAAATCCCCAGAGGTGTGGACTCTCTACATTGAAGGCTTTTAAGAACAGATTAACATAACTTCTGTGAGGAACGACTTCACGTAGCTTATCCCATCTACAGGGAGAACACTGAACTAGATAATTTCCTGAGGTCTTTTCTAGTCCTGCGATTTTAGGAGTCWATGGGCAGGTGGTTAGAGCCCTTCTTCAGGCTGCAGTCTAGCTTCCAATCACCACTCCAATGCCTAGGTAGAAATTTTAGGAAGAAAGTGAGAGACACCACCACCACTCCTTCCCTAATGCCCGGTGATCATGACACTGACACAAGACATAGCTCAGGTTCCCACTGAGAACCAGAGGGCACTTTAATTCATGCTTCAGTATTAGCACATGACAAGACATTGCTTATCCTTCCACTCTCACTTCAATTAAATTTTCATCAAGGGTACAAGAAAGGCAATAAAATCTCAAAGGAGAAAAAATTTTATCAAAAGCAGGCCATTCCTACAAGTTTTTTTTGTTCCAAGTTAACATTTTCCAACCAAAGAAAAACAAGCCCTTAACCAAATAATGTCAACCAACTGGAGAGGCCATGGAAATATTAGACTAGCAGCACAGCTATTTGTGACAGTCTGGATGCATACTTATTTATTCAGATATCTTGCAGTGAAATAAAAAGACAGATGTGCTCATCTGCTTTTTACCCAAAGCTCATCACTCTTACAGTCAGGACTACTGTCAGTGTTTGGGGAATAAAAAAATAAAAGTGAGAGTGGTATACCTGGTTTGGGATACACAATAGCCTTTTTCACTATATTTTACCATTGTTGTGTATATTAGGCAACAACAGCCCCCCCCAAAAAAAAAAAAAAAACAACACAAGAGCAAAAAAGAAATGGTAAGAAAAGAAATAACACAAAGCCTGGAAACTACTCTGGCTCCCTTAGAGCCCAGGACAAGTAATAACTATGGCAGCTTTGACATTTCAGAAAAGTTTCCATTGTGGTTTTACACTAGAACCAGATCTAATTAGTTTCTGATGATCTTACTCTCATTTTAGAAGGAAATAAAACCTGATGTAAGTTTTAAGGAGCATATAAAATACTCAGAAACTAAGAAGGGGAAATTGTGGATTTTTTCTTAATGTGGTAAGAATAATAGCAACATGTGACACCCAGGCTGGCCTTTCCTATTTTAACACTTTGGGCAGGATAAGCTGTACTCTCCTCTTCCACGTAGAAAAAAATATCATACACAGTACGGGGGACACAGTATGGGACATGTAAAGCATCAAATTCCACCTACTTTCAGGCAGCTGTTCCCAGCTGCTGAGTTGACTAACACCAGCAGTGGTGAGAGTCAGGCTCCTCCGGAACCTGACTGTGGCAACCTGAAGACTTCTTTCCACTGACTCTTGATGGGGATTGCAGGACTGTCTTCCTAATGGGAGCACCTCACCTCCGTAGGACGAATCTCAGCTAGGAGATTCAGAAAGGCTTATATGAATGAGGCCTGCACCCCAATAGCTGTCATCTTGTATATTTTAATAAAGAAGTTTTTAAATTTATTAAAGAATATGGTAACATAGACTTTCCTTATTTACTCCAGGATTTCCTACAATTGCTTGAAGAGTAGTTACAAAGATGAAAGGGCCCAACTCTTCTCAGTTGTAAGAGACAACATAGCAAGGGGCAGCAGCCACAAGCTGCAGCTTGAAAGGTTTCAGTTGGTGAAGCAGATAAATTTTTTTCACTGGAACGATGAAGAAATGCTAGAAAAGGCAGCCCAGGGAGGCTGTGGAATCTCCATCCCATGAGATTTTAAAGATTTAGGGTAGACAAAGACATTGTTGACTTGATCTAGTGCCGGTGACAGGCCTGCCTCAAGCAGGGGATTGGAGTGAATGTCCTTCAGAGATCCCCCCCCCCCCCCATTTCCATTCTGTGATTTCTGTGGTTCTGTGGGGGTTTCTTCCTCCAGTATCACAGCAGATGCTAAGCAAATCAACATGTAAATTGGGTCATCACATTCAGAAAAACGCAACAAATATTCCCACTATTAATGAAATGCTTCAACAGATGTGTGTTTTGCATTGTTTTATAAATGTATAAATAGATCTCCATCAAGAACAACTTCTGTTGGTGTGAGAGTACAGCTTCGCCTCCTTTGACCATCCATTCAGATTGGTGGCTACAGCAGTACTGCTGTGCCCTGGTGTCTAGTGGCACAAAGGCAGTTTGCAGCCAAGAAGGCAAAGTAATAGATCAGCCAGCACTTTATAATCTGCATACATCTTAAATTTCAGTCTGAAGTGAAGATCTAATATGTACTCCTGCAACTAGTTATGTGCAAATGGTCCCTGTGTAGCATCTAAATCAATATGGCATTGTTTTGACCTTTTGTTCAAGTGTTTTACATTGGAAAAACCTTTGAATTGTAAGAATGTCAGTCCAGTATGAAGTCCGTTCACAGAATTAAATGAGAAAATCTCACCTGGTAAAAACTTCACTTTTCATATGTGGAGACACCAAACATGAATCATATATGTTATTTCAGCAAAGCATAGAACCAAGGGTTATTTTATAGCAGGAGTTAAAAACAGAAATAAAACAGGAGGAAGGGATACTTTTCTTTCCAGTGATTCATTTTGCTGTCAGTTCTACTATAAAGGGATTACATTAGTTCCTGGTATCCAGGAAAAAACTGACTGAATTAAACTTTTTTCAGTAAATTAAAAATCCTCTACAAGTCAGTGGTTTGAAGAGCTGGTAGGAGTCACTACTTGACTTCCAAAGAAAGAGCAGCATCTGTAGGGGTGAAAAGTCAATCCCTCTGGGCTCCGACTTACTGAGAGAAAGGTTGTTATTCCATAACAGCCCGTCAACCTTCAGCCAAAACCACCACTGGCACTTTTCCCTCCTGGCCTTCTTTAGAAGATCCCTTCTTCTAGGACTTGGAGAGGACTTCTAAGACCTCTCACAGGTCCTGCCCCAAGGCATGGCTATCCCACACCCCGCTAGCTCTCCACTAGTGAGCGACTCTCACTTCTCATAGTTTGAGTGCAGACAAATGAGGTGAGGAAACTTGACTTAAAAGCCCCAGCAGAATTCCAGGCCCTGTTTCTGTAACCTGCACGAGAAGCCTTCCTGGGGTTCATCCTCATCCATAATCGAGGTGTCCGAAAGATGTGCCTGGACTCTGTTTCAGAGTGCACCCTCACAGTTGTTCTGCTCTCATAATTTCACATGAAGTACTATTGTAGCATTTGAGTGACAAATGAATCACTTTTCCAAAGAAAACGGAAAGTTTTTTCTGTTGAAGGCAATTTTTGATTAAAGACTGATTTTTTACAAGCCAAAACAATTAATTTGATTAATGGTCACATTTTCCCTTGCAAATAATCTCAGAGAAAAATTTTTCCTTAAGGCTTAATTTTGGGAACTCAGTGTCTAAACATCCCCCCAAGCTTTTACCGTGCATGGCTGTGAAGCACAGTTCAGAGACTTCACAAACTGCAGTCTTCCTGACACTGTTGAAGGGGAATAGCTGCTTTCTAATATGAGTAACGGATTCACAATCCATTCATTTGGACCGAGGTGTCTAATTTTAGGCAGCCAAGCTTCTTGCCTCAAGTTCTTTGTGCCTCAGATTATCTACCGCTAAAATGGATATAATGTTCTTTGCTTATCTCCGAGGGCTGACAGGAGGCTTATTTAATTTACATCTGCAAAGTACTTTACAATCCAAGTAAAACGTGCCCATTTAAATGCAGTGCTTTACTACAACACAGGAGTAAACGCTCCTGTCATTTACCCCGGTGCCAAACAGGACTAATCCCATTTCAAATGAAGGAATTGCAGGTGGGAAGAGGCAAGAACCGAATCCGCAGTCCTCCCGGGGCACCGGACTGCGGCTCAGCAAAAAACCGTTTCCAACGCAGTTTTACTCCGTGACTTTCCATTCCTCTTCCGAGCGAAGCCACAAGAGGTTGCAACTCGCAGCTCCGGCGGAGAGCGGCCCCGGGGCCGGGCGGGCCGGGAGCGCGCTTTGCGGGGCGGGAGCGCGCAGCGGCAGCGCCGCGCTGCTGACTCACCCCGCGGGGGTCCCGGCGCTTCCCCACGGGAGAGCGGGCACCCAGAGGCCCGGCACGCTTTTGGAGGGACCGCGAGTGTCCAGCGACTCCCCGTGAGGGAGGAGAGGGAGCGAGGGTAAGAGGCGTGTGTGCAAAGAGCCG
This sequence comes from Oceanodroma leucorhoa, assembly GCA_030449065.1. Taxonomy (NCBI): domain Eukaryota; kingdom Metazoa; phylum Chordata; class Aves; order Procellariiformes; genus Oceanodroma; species Oceanodroma leucorhoa. Next base: position 10,357,266 of record JASVER010000018.1, read on the forward strand.
CAACGGAGCGGTGCAGAAGCGCGCCCGCCCGGGGCAGCCGCTGACAGGCAGAGGGGTGCGGGCTGCTGGAGATTTTCACTGCCAGGGATCTGGCAGCGATTACACCGAATGCTGTGAGCTGTTGACAGTTGAAGATGAGCAGCTTAGGCAGAAGGAGAAATCCTCTGGACTTACAGTAAGTCCTGTGACACTGTATCATTTGACTCAATTAGCTCAAATGACTGGGATATAATTGAACAAACTATAACATGAGTTGTGACTCATGCTGTGCCTCAAACTGCCCATGTCAGCGTGGTAAATTAATTCATAGTCTGTTAAGTGAAAGTTAATAGCCAACGGCAATGCTTGGCGTATCAGAGGGATATTTCATACAAAGGCAAAGTTGGAGAAGGAAGGGCTTTATGAAACTCTTGATCTGTCCACTGATTTCAAAACCAAAAGTGAATGAGGGTTAGAAACAGGAGACCAAAGTGAAGAAATACGGTAGGTCCACAAAAATAACAGAGACAGAAGTTATTTCTGGCATCATATCTGGTAACTGTGTTTGAACGTTGATGATTAACTTATTAGTTATGTGTGTGTGTGATGCAAGAGGCATGGTAAGTGGTTTGCTTGCATATTCAGCTCTCCAGCCTGTTCACTTTGTCCAGACAAAATCCCCAACAGAAAAGGCTTATCTCGCAAATTAGCTAGCACAGTCATCCCAGGATTTTATTTATTTTAAGCTGTGGGCCCCAGCGTGACAGACACACCCATTTAAAAAAACTACCGCACTTTGCAATAGGGTTTTCTAACTTTTTTTTTCCCCTAACTTTTTTTTTCCAAAAATGGCAAAAGATTTGCTGGATTCAATACACTGGCAAGACGGACAATAAAGGAAACCCAAATCTGGCTCTGTTGGATAGTGGTTAATGTCATAGTAGAACCCAGGTCTGCTATTTGGATACAGACTGATTGGGGTGTAGGGGGAAGTGAGAAATGAAAAAGGGTTGGCGGGAAGCTAAAGAGAAAGGAGAGCTAGGAAGACTCTGAAATAGTATCAGGGAAGCGAAAACATGAAGTGGTAAGTAGTAGCAAAAAAACTGGAAGGTGAAAGGGAAAAATAGAAAACTAAAGGAAGAAAAAAATAATTATGAATATTTTTGAAGGATGAATGGGTCAAAAGAGATTGTTGCAGGATATAGCTCTGGACCGAACCCTATAAAAAAATGCCTGCCTGTATTTGTAGTGGGGTGGGTGGCAGGGATGAGATACCTGACATATTTGTGAAACAGTTGAGGCCCTGCAGGATGTGCTGATCTTTAAGAGCTTTGCCTTTCTCAGAACTGCTTAATAACAGCAATTTTAAGTAGTCCAGAACACATGATAGTGTGAATCATGGTTCCTGTGGCAAACCTGTGGTAAGAAGTTGTGCCAGCAGTAGTATAACAGCTTATTAGAAGGTGAACATACGCTTTTCATCCAAACATGGATATAGCAAAGGCATTTTGAAGACTGAAAGTCTGTTAATCAAAAGAATATGTTTCTGTTTGAAAAATAAAAACTCCTTCACAGACCCCAAACACAAATTAGTCCACTACTGCTTTTGGCCATTCCCATTAAACAAAGTTCTTTTCTTCTATAGGGAGGCAGAACTAGCAGTATTCAAACGTACACCACACCAAAAATATGTTATCTCTTTAATTGCACAACTATTCCATTAAATTAAAGAAGGTGCCTAGAGCACTGAAATTTGCCTCTCAACAGCCCATAAAAGGCTTTGAAACACTTTATAAAGAAGCATAATTTCTGACTGAAGATTTCTGCAGATAGATGTAGAGGGTCACATTCTTAGCTGGTATAAAAATGAGGTAGGTCCAATTAGATTATTCTAATTTATGATCTTGAGACATTTTTGAGATAGTATCCTAATTGAAGCTCGGGATACTTTTCCATTAAAGGCTTCCCTCCTGCAAGACTTACAAAGTAATAGACTTCTACTTTTTTACTTTTTATTTTTTACTTAAAAAGTAAAAGTAATAGATTCTTAATAGGTGAATCAAAAGTGGCATTTCTCACTCAAGTGCGTTTTCCAACTTTAACTCAGCCTTCCTTTCATTTCTCTACAAAAGAGTGACCACGGGCAGCCCCTTAGCGCTCGTTCAGCTTGCGTGGCTGTTGTAATCTGCCGGCCACCGGCAAGCAATCTTCACATCAGCAATGCCAGACAGAAGGGTGCTGAGGCACGTGATGATGAATGGTCTGTTGGGACAGTGGTAGACCAAAAGCAGAGGGGAAGTTACTGACAGGTCAGGGGCAAAAAGCTACTATGTTCCCAGCTTTTATTGCCTCCGTTTGTAAGTGCGATGTTAGTGTCTTCCCAGAGTCCTGACTGAAGTGGCTTACCCAATGCCAGTTAATGTCTATTGCACAGACTGATCTAATGGGTACGAACCCACCTTAATCAAGAAACAAGCACTGTTCTTTCCCTTACCAATATTCCCTTTCTTTCTCAGACACTTCGCAGAAATGCCATCATATTCAACAGTGTGCTCAACAAATTAATTTTGCCTTTTACACCACTTGCTAGTAGTGGTGGGTGCGTATGTACGTACAGGCCTGGGTAGAAAAACCAAGTACCAGATCTTTCAAGATAGTCTCCTAATTGAAATGTGAGATACTTTTCCCTTAACAGCTTCCAAGATTTTCTGGAGAAACAGTATTCTTAAGGATGTAAACACTTATTTTTCCTATCTGAAGAACTGCATTGTCTGCCCTGTCAGAAATGTTTTTGTGGCAATTCCTAGACTGCCTTTCCTGATGATATAGAAAAAAATTTGCAACTTTCTGTTTTAAATTGCAACTTATCTCTCACCTTAAGGAGTCAAAAATGTATCCTCTGTCCTACCTAGGTCTACAGCAGAGTTTGAATGTGAACCACAGCCTAGTTTTCAGCCATATGAGCTAAGGCATAGGCAAGGATTTAAACCTGACTTCTGATGAGGAAGGTGATTCTATCATTCAATGAATAGCAATAGGCAAACTGGTGGACTACCTCTAGTTTGATTTATGAATTTTAGCCCCAGCTCCGAGACCTCGGTTCTTGGACCAGAGGGGTTGAAAATGCAGTTGTTGCATTGCTACTTTGTGAACTACGGTGCATTTACTTGTCTGTCGTCATCTAAAGCTGTCATTTAATGACTCTTCAAACAGAAGTCTAAAGGGTTGAATTCTCCACAGCCTTGAAGCATTGCTACATGGGTCAATTTTACACTAGTGCATTATTCCACTGAGTGATACAAGTCAAATCACAGTGTTATCTAAAATCTCCATTTTCCAACTGTAGTATAAAGCAACCAGAATCCACATCATGTTTCTGGGTAAAGAATTCTTCCTCAAAAGGTTGTCTTAATACTTTTTTAGCCATAACTGCGGCATTTAACCTCTGAAGAGGAAGGAATAGCCTTGCTACTGAGATGCTATGAGGAGTGGTTTTGCTATTATTCCTGTTTAACAGAGTTGTCATGCAATGCTTTTGGTCCCAGAAGATTTTCTTTTGATGCCATTCTGTGTCTCTTCCCAAAAGGTCTGCGCATCCTCCAGTAATGAACTGAGCAACACGATCCATGCGTTTTCTGCCTGCCAGAATAACCGTGGTACCAAATCACGGTCCGTGTAGTCCATCCAGAGAAACAGAAGCGGAGTCTAGACAGGTCAAAATATGTATGGCTTTACCAAAATCGCACAATTTATATCGACTGGAGGCCTGACCTGCCATCAACAGCACAGTGCAGCTTACACTGCTTTGGGAGGGAAGGGAAACAGCAACAACAGTTTAAAAATCCTTGTCCCCCTGTGGTCAGAAATGGTATGCTGGAATCGTACTAGCATGCAACCACATTTAAACATAGCTGTGGCTGGCATGGCTTGAATTCTAATGTGGACAGTACCTAATTTAGGAAAGACGCAGGAGAAGCTGAATGTAAATGCACGTAGGGGAATATAAATGACTGGCACCAGTGTCACTTTCACTTTGTTATTAAAAGCAGTCTCGGTGCTTTGGAAGCAAACAGGCCTCAGAGAAGTGGAACTGGCTGCTGCTTTTAGCACAAGGACAGAGACCCTCTAATTTTAACTCTTTGTGAATGTAGCATTTGAGCAGATACACTGATGGAAGCAGGGAAGGAATCTCGCCATCCTCTGAATACAGGCAGCTCCAGCTGAGATGGTATCATGTTCTGGTTTGGAGGCAGTCACTTAGGTTTTATGCCACACCAGTTCCTAGACAAAAGCCAATTTCTTCCTAATGAGAGTTGTTTTTTTTTCCACTGGGAGCAAAGCTATTAAATGGTTGCAGAACATGGTGTAGGTGAGGGTCACTTCTCAGCTGTAAGTTAAAGGTCATCATCATCTACTAGAGGGCAGGAGACTTCGACAGCTGTGTGTTTTCACCGTCATGGTATCTCATGCTGAAATATTTTCTCTCCCATGGCAAGTTGCCTGAGCCATTTGGTCTGTTGTAGCCTCCTTAGCTCGCTGCCTAAACCCAGGACAGGGAACCAAGCGACTGCGGCTCCGCAGAACGGAGGCGACGGTCCGTCCCGTGCCCCAAACACCCTCCTCCAGCGGGAGACGAGCCCAGGGCAGGGGAACGCACCGCTGAGCTATCGCGTTCACTGCAGAGAGGCTGATCCGGCTGGAACTGACGGATCAACATCAAGCTCAGGTGGTTAAAAAGGCAGGGGTTGTATCACTGTATCACCTTCACTTGCTGTGGATGTTTTCCTGTGTAGATGAACACCTGATCGCATTTGTTTCTACACAAAATAATACCATTTGTTTTTTAAATTAGAACAATATACCTCTTAGCAAAATGTACTACTATATGGCTATGTCATTTTTAGCAGGGTGTTAATAAGAGTACGGGTTGGCCTTGTCACTGCTTTTGAAATAAACTGAGGTTTCTTTTGTCAAAGCTTTTAATAGACTTTTGGATTGGAAAAGTGCCGAGATGGTCACAGGATCGCATGACTCAGAGGGCTACTGAGATTTAAAAGTGCTTTAAAAGTTTAAAACAATAAAAATAGTTCTACTGTGTCATTTTTAATAGATATAAATGTGTGTTACACAATTCAGACCCAGAAACTCCTTTCAGTAATGAACAAAGATCATCATCATAGCTGACATTTCTGAAATGTTTGAGAAGTAAGTTCAAGGTCATGTTTGAGTGCAAACATGTTACACATAGTAATTATCATGAGGTTTTTATATTTACTGGTACAGAGTATTCAGCAAGTCATGCATCAAGTAAACTAATGGTCTATTATTGAGCAAAGTTTAACATCAAGCTATGTGCTATGCATTTTAAAACTTTTTTATGTCAGACACAGCAATTGTAATGAGAAAAGTATCTTGATTATGAAAGATTTACGAAAGGGGAGAAGAGGGGAGAGGGGAAGGAGAGTAGAGGGAAGTGTGTTTTAAAAACCCAACAAAACAACCTTTTTCTGAAAGCATAGTATTTAGATCCTGTTGTCTAGCTAACAGGATGGAAACTATTGAAATGATTCAAATCTTGTTATGCATATTAATATCTTAAACTTCGCAAGCCAGGTGAAACTCTCTCCTTTTCATTTCCGAGCTTGTATATTTTGACCCACTGTCAGACTGAAACTGCACGGCTGAAAGTGCTCTTGGCCTCTCCAGGAGACCTCTGTGACTAATGCATAGGTCTCATCTCCTGACACAGGATCCCTTTGCTGGAGGCAGTTTCAGTATAAATCAGTCTGTCGTCGCTATGGGCTACAACCTGCTAACAAAAACCTTGGACTTCTCACTGATTCATTGTAGTCGCTGCTCTTATTTAACGGGGTTTTAATTTAAGCAATGTAATCGTCTCCAAGATTTTTTTAAGCAAAAGTTTTTTTGGCTGAAGATATTTATTGATCCCATGGTCTTTTCCTACTACTTGTTTCATATTTGCACTGTGCTAAAACTTTGGCTTGTCTTTCTTTAAAAATCGTTGGCGAAACATTACTGGTTTCATGGTGGGGACAAATCCTGGAGAGCTGTCCAGGAAGACACATTAATATCTATGCTGGGGATTGCAGCCAGACCTGCAGACAAAGTGAATGGGAGTTGGGTTCAGGGCCACGTTTGTTCAAGACATCTCTAGAAGCAAGGCAGCCACATGGACTTCATCACTCTTTTGTGGTGTGGCCCTACCAGACAAAGTTCCCAGGGGTGAATTTCACTCAAAAAGAGGAAATCAAGTTAAGTCCTTAATCAAAATGGCATTGCTGTGGTTATTAGAGATGAGGGAAAAGGATAAGGTTCAGACCTGAAGGCCTGGACCACACCAGAAGAATCAGGGATATGATTTAGCTGGTGCTACAAATGCGGCTCTGCAGGGAAGTGGAAATACAGCAGTGGGATCCAGTAGCTCCATGAAGGAATTAGAAAAAAAAGTTCATTCCCAGCAAGTAATCTTGAAAGGTGTGATTCAGCAAAGCATTTCACTGTTTAGATATTTTAGATATTGGTCAGGCACAGGCTGAAGAGGGATCCTCTAGAAATCACAGAAAAGGATGCTAACCTCCAGATAAAGGGAGAAATAGATTTGCTACCCAAGAGATGCAATTGATATTTGATGCAATTGATATTTTTGCACGTATTTTTGAGTGCTCATCTAGTGAAAGGATTTATTTCTGGGTCAGTACCATCTTCATTATTTCCAAGCCCTGGGAATCACTATTACAGTCATTGTAACAGTCCCAGCCTTCTTCCTGTGACAGTTTTCATTGGCAGATCTCAACGGGCTTTACAAAAGAAGTCAAGGTCATTAACCCCGTCTTACAAACAGGATAAATAAGGCACAAGGGGGAGGGAGGGGGCAAGGTCTCTCCTGAGGCCAAACAAGGACTCAGACTCAAGCATGCACAGCCCCAGGCCAGTGATCAGCTGTGTAGGTTCCTAAGCTAAACCCTCTCCTTGTCTGCTTTGGGCCTCTGGTGTTTTTTTTAAAAAGGTCTATACACACAAATGTTGGACTGATAGAGAACTAGTCACTAGCTGGTGGAGTCCAGGATGGATCCTCTACATTGTCTCCCTGTTGTCATGTGCAACTATTTTTAGTTCCCCCAAAAAATTACTTAGGAGAAACAATTTTTAATAATGCTAGAAGCATCTGTGTCTATTTAAAAACACTTCATTCTTCAAAGCCAGTCCTGAGCATAGTGGCATAAATTACTTTTTTAAAAACAGTGCATTCAGGTCAGTGGTCATGACTGGAATTTATCTCTAAAGATACTGCAATACTTGGAGGTGTTGGGAAAGCCTTTTTCAAGTTGCAGTTCCTGGAGCCATGGGAAAAGAACGGGATCTCCATTTCACTTTTTTTCAAAGAAAATTCTAGCCCTAGTTTATGAAATAAAACTGGAAAATGTGAACTTGGGAGCCCTGAAAATAGGAATGAATTAAAAAAGTCCAATGCATGTGCACTTTTACTCATTTACTTACTTTTTTTATAAGACTTCCTGTTTCAGGAAAACTTGCTCATCATTTTTGATGACTCAGGACTAGCGATTGTATAGCTCCAGAGAGCAGTTCTTTGCTCTGGCTTTCATATTTCTTATGGGAGACTCACGGAGGCTCATAGATCTGGTAGATAAAAACATGCTGGGGACAGATTTCTGGGGACAACACGTTTATGGTGACTGAAAGGGGATTGGGTTTGAAAGGTGCAGGCCTTTCATTAGCGTATGTCCAGATTTCTATGTCAAACTCTGGTAACAAACCTGCCAAACAGCCCTGAGAGATAAAGGAAAGGGCAGGGAGGGAGCTGGGGTACAAGGCAATGCGCTAATGGGTGAATGTGCCAGATTGGAACAGTCACTGATAGCTTTGTCAGAGACAGAAGGTGAAAATCTAAGTGAGGATACAACTCTTTTGAAAACCAGTGGCCTAACGGTTAGTTCTTAAATATAATCACCAGAACCATGCCTCTGAAAAGCTGTTTCTCTCATCCCTCACGCACAGCAAGGAGCATATCAATACGCTCTTCAGAGGAGATGGATGGATAGCTTAATTCACTTTGCAAATCTATGGAAGCAACACTTTAGCACTTTGGCACAAACTGTCTCTGACATTGAAAATTAGTAAAGAAAAGAAGTGGTGAAAATGTCAGGAGCGGGAGGACTTCATTTTTCTCTTGTTTAAAATGTCATCTGTTATCTGCAATCAATGCAAGGAGACAACTTCCCATACCATAATGATTTACAGTATGTTTATAGGCACAGATAGAAGTAATCACAGGGTTAGGCGAACGTCTCTTGGTGAATTCTTCAAGTGTCAGAAGTGCTTAGTTCTGCAGTTCTCTCTTCCCAAGAATGCAGGGGAGATCGGCACGGAGAGCTATGCTATTTCTGCATCTCCATACACAAACCCATAAAATCTGCAGCCTATCTGGCCTCAGCTATGTATAAACATATCCCATGACCAGATGCCTATGACTTTTAAAAAAACGTTGCCTTTACCACTGAAGAAAAGGCAATAAATATTTTTCACTCTTTTCATATCTAAACAAATACGTATGAAAGGAAATACACTCATGGTCTTGGTGCTAGATTTAATGTTTTAAACTTTCCATTGTTTGGAATTTCCTGTTTAATGCTTTGAAAATAAAACTTCCATTACTGATTTTTGTCCTTTCCCAGCGAGAACTCATTGTCCAAATCTTTTAAATGGTACTGAGATGAATGGGTCCCAGTTTATTCATTTCCTTTGTGTCCACCAGAATTTGGGATACTGTTGGATACAATATCTCCTCTGCCCCCAGAATTCCTGTTTAATATTCCTTAGCAACAGGACTGTGGATGTTTTGCCGGCTTTTGTGGCCATACAACTCCACAGGCATCACGTGCTCTTTTCTACCCAATGCTCTATGTGAAGTAGGCAAGTGTTGAAACTCCCAGTTTATAGATGGTAAATTAAAATAAAAACAGCTCGGAATTTAATACTTCTGAGAATTTTTTAGTCTAAGGCCCAGAGCACAGAGGTAGAGTAAGGAGTGAGTACCAGGGCTTTCACGTCTTGGGCCATTGCCACAATAACTTGTTTGTCCTTCCTGTCAGTGAGTGAATGATGGCTTTTAATAAATAAAATGATTCCTGCATCTTGTGGCCACTCCCAGCCACATTAGCAGGGTGGTTTTCCAGAGGAGTTACTCACACTGTCCCCACGGCTGCTGCTAGCAAACTCCACCTCCTACAACAGGGAAAGGAACGGTGTTTGTATAATGTTCAAAATTAGAACTGGTCAAAAATTTTCAGTTGAAGTACTTTTTTTAGAAATAAAGATGTTCTATGTTCTTACAAGTGCTATTTCTTGCAGAAATTCATTTCCAGTTATTTTAATGAAAAAGCTGAAGACAAATCTTTTTTTCTTCTCTTAGCCTCTGAAAGCCTACAAAGCTTTCCAAAACCAAATCAGTTAAAAGATTTCAGTCCAAATCTTATATACTTGCAAATATTCTAACCAGTTCTTTCTAGCAAGCCCTTTTGTCTCGTATGAGAGCAGCTATGAAGCACCCGAAGTGTAGTGTGGGGAATTGTCCCTTCCCTAAAAGCTGCCCTTGCAGTCAGCGCATCTGCTCAGGAACCAGTCCGCAGCCAGCTCCTGCCCAGAAGCTGCCATCTCTTCCATAACATCATTTTTTCCCCCAAAGCCTGGTATACTGTGAGTGTTACAGGGCATACAGTAGGTTAGAGCACAGGTTTAATTATTCAAGGAGGTCTATCTTACCCACCCAACAGTTCCCCCCAAAATAAAACATATGCTTTGGTCCTTGGCATTTCCACAGTGCTCACTTGCCATCAGTATTTATCTATTCCCAGCTCTGCTACTTGCCTGGAGGGTGACCTTGAACAAGCGCCTTCATTTGTCTGTATTTGTGCACCATTCTTCCGGTTCTGTTTTCAGGAGCTTCAGAACAAACCTTATCCAAGAAAGGGACAAGCTGATTTTTGTATCTAAGAAAACCTTTTTGCTGGGTGAAGCAAAAAGGTATATTAATATTACTAGGGGAAAATAATATGAGTAATAAATAGTAAATAAGTGGCATGACCTGAGTTATAAATGGTGAGGTCCTGCCCTCTGCTTATTTTACTACTCCATGCTGCTTTTGAACAGATTCTCAAATATCCTCCCAAAATAGAACATATAAACACAACCCACAAAACTCAGAAAGAAAGAGTATAAGCTGATGCAATATAAAAATAAGGGTTATTTCACAACTGTAGATAGCATTTCAACCCTGTATGCACATTGGTCAGCATATATTCACTAATAAAATCTAACTTGATACTTTATCTATAGAAGTAATGATGTTCCTAGAAATCCTTAGTATAGTAACATTTTGGAAAACAACCCTTTAAGTGAGGGCATCAGTCATTTTCCCTCTGTTACAGTAAAAGCTTCAGGATTTCAAATGGATAAACACTCTGCAATTTGAGCTTGGTGAGTCATACTTAACAAGGCAGATGTGTGCAGAGAATTAGCAGTCCATAATGCATGTGTTTTCCCAGTCTCCTTCAACTAAACTACTGAAGACAGAGCAGGCAGAAAATGCAAAGACTCGAGCAGCAATGTATTCCTCTCTGTCCCAGGACACAGAGATTACTCTGGTAATGGCCACACGAAGGCGGCTGCAAGGGAAGAGGTGGTGCAAACAGGGCACCAAAGCCTCTCTGACACAGGGACACCGAGTAGGCCTTGGGGCAGCTTGGAAATTGGCTGTTAGGTCAGACTGAACACTGAGCCTGCAAATCATTACATCTGTGAGCCCCTATCCAGGTACAGAGTTCCTCTGAATGCAACGGCTGATATGAAAGAAAATTAAATTAATGGGATTACTGACCTGCGTAAAAGCCATATTCATCTGAAGGAGTGAAATAGAGCTCTGCACACAGCAGAGAAACATCCTTTTGCCCCAAAACATCACTCCCGACTCTTTCGAAACCAGCTTCACATTTTGCTTTACCTCTTTGTCACCTTCATTTCATCCTTGATCCTGAACTTTCCTCAGCTCCTATTTTTCCTGTGTCTATTAATCTGCCTCAGACAGGCTCTGCGACTGTCACCTTTGTTTAAATTCTCATGTATATCACTCTCCTCTCACCTTGACTGCTGCTCTTCCTTTTTCTACAAGATCCCCAAACTCCAGCGTACGGCATTTGTAAAATAATGCTGCCTGACTTCTAGGATATTCAGGGAGCTCAGCTCATCTTATTCTCAAATAATTCCACATACCTCTGTATCAATTTCAGATTGCCTGTCCCACTGAACATCTATTGCTCAGTTTAGAAATTTCATCCCCTTACTGTGACACATTTCCTTCCTCATCTGATACATGTTTTTTTTTTTCTTTTTTTTAAATAGAAAGTCACTATTGTTTAGAAAATTCAGTTCCATCCGGAACAGCATTTCTGTCTATTGCGATCTCATTGAATATTGGAGCCGAATTCGTATCTCCTGTAGTATTTCTTTTGAAGTCAGTGGGGTTGTGTCCATTTGCTATTATTTTGGCCCACAGATACCTCTTAAATAGCAGAAGGAAAAACATATTTTATCCTCTTGATTTCTCTTTCTGCAATTCTGGATTTATTTTGTATAAATCTATTACATATAGTGGCTTACTCTATCTAGTGCTTTATAAAAGATACATATGAAATAGTTGATATAAAATCAAATTGCCCTGCATCTCTGCTCCTGTAAATCCCTGTGTTATCTTTGGCTACGTGATACATCTTAATCATGGAATCACAGCTGAATACTAAATATTTGTACATGTAAGCCCCAAGGAATGCTAAATTTCTTTTTTTCTTTTCAACTAGGCATGCTATTAATTAATGCATAGCAAAATGATTAAAAGCATTTTTCAAATAATGAACAATACAGGGACAGACGAGTTAATTGATTGATTGGTGTATGAGCAGGGTCCTAATGGATTAGAATTTGCATATTAACACAGATCCAATCTCTCTCTTTTAATGAGCTGCTTGCCACATTTTGTCTTCTTTTAAGCAGCAGTGAGCATGATAAAACAAATAAACCCACTGGATTGCTCCCTCTCAAGGGACCAAAAGATAAACTTTAAAAAAGGCCTTTCTCCATCACTGATTTATATAAGCCCTCTGCACATCAGTGTAGTAGGTACACAGGGACAGTCACACTTCATCTCAAGTTACTTGTGAAAGGAGCCATTCTGAAAATCACGGAAATTTACAACTACTGCTTATAAGATGCTTGTAACGTAATTTTCCCCACAATGATCTGGCATTTGCCGCAGCTGGTTTTGCTGCACAAGAAGATGGAGTGGAATGTCAGCGACCAGCTCTTTCCATCTGTGGCCTTTCTGTTGCCATCAGCAGCAGGACTGTGCATGTCCATCTGATCCAACCATCCACAAGGAAAGGACCTGAATCATTTCAGGTAAGTAGATGGTAATTTTTAGTTACTGGGCTCGCTGAGAAGGATTTCAAATCTTCCAGCATCTCCAGTACTCAAGGGCTAGATATAGGCAGCATAATGAAGACAAAAGCAGTTGAATGCATCTCCCACCAGGAGCATCACCACAATAACATGTGGCAAAACTGTTTTCCCTTGAAAAGCAGGGTTCCATCTTTTTTATCAAGCATAACTAAAAAGAAAAAAAGAAAAAAAGAAAAAAAGGAAAAAAGGAAAAAAGAAAAAAATCATGCTGCTTAGGTGGTATACAAACCGTCAGTATGGCTGTCACCAGGTAAATCTGTGTGACTTTGGGCGCAATATCATGCAACATGGCAGGACACAGAGATCTCCTTGACACCATACGTACACAGCAGTATGTACACAGCTGTAACCATGTTTTGTTGTAGCCAAGTTAACTGGCAATCTAAGGAGCTTCTGGGTCCCAAGTTAATATCACAATACGGAACTGCACTGTGCCATATAAGAAAGTATTTGAAGCTAGCTCAGAGATCTGTAATACACCACAGGTTTGAGCCATGTAGACATGCCCTTTGAGTTCTTGGCCCAGAGCCTTCATCAGAGTCAATTGCAGAGCTGTGTTACAGTCATTTTCCTATTTACATAGGATGAGGATCTGGTCCATTATGTATTTTGGCCATGGAGTACGGCTCTGCCTTCTGCTCAGCCGGCTGGCTGTGAAGACGGCAGTCGCTGGGTTTTGAACTTGGCATTCGGGGTTAAGATGGGTGACACTGCAAAGCCTCCATGCTTGGGCAAGTTTCCAAAGTTTCCAGGAAAACCACGTGACCTCCTGCTACCTGAAATTCCCTTGGATTGTTTCACTTAACTCCAATGGCTATTGGGGTCAACACTTACTGTGGGTGCACGGAAAGACTCGACCAGGTCCTACACCAGCCGGTGCGTTACCAGTGAAGGGGGACACCAGCACCCAGGCGTTGGATGGCAGGCGGCGATGAGCCAGCAGCTCAGATGGGATGTGCTGTCTTCAGGGTGAATTGCCATACGATGAACTAGCTGCAGATTTTGAATGTCTGTATTCAGCCGTGAAAAGACTCTGCTGCTCTTTTGATTGACATGGTTCATAAGATATGAAGGGTATTTTCATCTAGGGGATACAGTTTAAAGCAACCTTTAGAAAATGGGATCATTTATGGATCCTGTACCTAATGGTTTTAAGCCCCTGTTTGAGCAACAAAGATAACTGGTCCACTTAGGGAGGTTTTTTTTTACTCAAATAGATTGTTTCAAATGAGTTGTCCTAAATTAATTGTAAGCTTATCTGTGTTCGTTTAATACAGAACGTGGGACTGATTCTTTTCTTCACTATATGAATGCTTTTTTAGATTCCATCAACCAGTGCTAATCACTTCAATTCTGAAATAAATAGGAATAAAATTCTAAAAAAAAGCTCTAATTGTTATTCTAATAATGTTTATACTATAAATTATAATTACAGGTTGTACATTTATGATTAATGGAGACCATCATGAATTTTTGGAAATCTATGCTGAAGTATTTTGTTACTGTAATAGTGTCTGCTAATATCTGTCACTTTTTCCATGGAAAAAATATTCCAGGCATGTGTAGCTCTCTATCTATCACCTGTCTATCTGGGCATGATAAATGCAACAAAAAAAACGAAAAGCATTGACACTGATATGAGTTTTCCATTGACTTCTATCAAACAAGAAATAAACCCAGTTCAGGGGCCTGGGCAAGGTTTCTACTTGTAATAACTATTTTAAGCCTTTTTTTTTTTTTTCCCCCAAAGTTATTACAATATAGAAAGAAATATAAACAGACCTGATCTCACTGAAATGCCACATATATCCAATATAAAAATTAAAAACAAAAGCAGGAAAACTATAGTCTACAAACTTCTTCGCTTTCATTTTCTAAGCTGCCTAAGGAGCTGCTCAAACAATTGGGACCTTTAAGATTTTGATAAAATCTTGTTTTCCAGAATTCTGCAGAGCTGAAAAAGGCATAAAAACCATGGACCATATTTGTATACTTTTCCATTCCTCTCTCTCTTTGTGTTTGACCTGCTTTAATATTAAATATTTCTGACTACACAGTTAGCCAGACAAACAAAACGAGGAAATACTACTCCAGCTTGGTTTGCTAAGGTGTTAAGAAGGCTGGTGGATAAATTCCCACAGTGTGTGATGTATCTGTGATCCTGCCACTTCACAGCCCCTTCTCTCTCCCCAGCCTCCCCCATGCCTGTACTGCATCTGTGCATAATCAGGCCCTTAATGGGGAGAACAGAAACCTTTCTTTTACACTCTCTTATCTCAATATCCTTTGTTCATGCGAAGCAGCAGCTTATGAATGCCAGCCGCTTTTCCCTACCTCTATCTCGAAAAGGTTGTGTTTTTCAGTTCCGAGGGGAGAAACCTATCATTCCCAAACAATTGAAAAGATTTGTATCTGAACATAAACAAACAAAAGCTGTCCGTAGGGAACATGGAAAATGTTTTTCTCTAGAGCAGCAGTTCCCGCACATGCCCCCAAGTCCCTAGGGCCCTGCTGCGGCTTCTGCAGAGGTCTACCCTGGAGCCAATTTTAGATGGTGGGAAAGCGCATCTTGGGGCTGGAGGGAGGGAGCGCACGGTAGCAAGGGCTACTGCTCCTCCTAGGACACCCTCTCTCTGTCCCTGCTAGGAGGTGTCTGGGGCTGGGCCAGGTGATGATGGGAGGGGAAGAAAAGCTAACCCTCCAAGCAGCGGGAATCCCAGGCTGCTGCCCATCCTCCTCGGGCTGCCCCAAAGGAGCAGGGCATGAAGGGGGGAACAGAGGTCAGCTGGAAGGGTAGACACATGCAGGTTTGGAGCTGGTGGACAAAGTATTCATGAGCAGAGGGAGGGGCATGCAAATCAATGGGAATTAACTGTTCGTCTTCAAAAAGGTAAATGGCAAAGTATTTTTGAAGTCCAGTCTAAGAACATCACCCTTACATAGATGTCTGATAATACCCCCTCTCACCCTTAAACCCTTCCTCCAGTCAACTTAAACTCTTCCTGTCATTATCTTCAACTCACAACCTAATTCTTTGTCTTTCTACTTGACAAATCTTGTTTCTCATGATGTCTTTTCCCTCCTGTCAGCGCTTTTTGTTCCACAAAGAGGGCCACAAACCTGCCTTGGTCCACTGTCCCCAGAATTCATAGAATATCTCAAGTTGGAAGGGACCCATAAGGATCATCGAGTCCAACTCCCTGCTCCTCGCAGAACAATTGTTTCTATGTCTTTTCCCCACCGAGGTTTAAGTGATGCTACTCCCCGTTGCGTGGCCCATGAGACACAAGAAGGGGTATATGCTGTTTTGCTGGTGTGATTCCTCTCCAGTGGCAATTACATTTCAGTTATATTATGTACATTTCTGTATATAAAGAAATTGAGAACAACTACATAGGCATAAACAAGCAAAGTTTAGCTGAATTAAATTTTATATTTACTCTGTGGTAGTCTAGGCCAGAAAGTACTTAGGAAACCTCTGACAAACAAATTTAATGCAAATGTATGTGTTTGTATCTTATCCTCTAATTAGAAATCTAATTACACCTCCAGGCTTTGGGTCACGGTCTGTGCCATTTCTTTTCTCTGTGAAGTGTCCAGATTTGCGATAGACAGTGGGCCTGAGCCTTTTAGTGAGAAACTGCTTTTCTAGCGTGTTCACTGAGAAGAAGACAGGGCCATAAACAATATAATCATGCAACATCCAGTAACAGCCCTGCAGATAGATAGGAAATATGAAGTAGTAAACAAGACTCAGAAATTGGCAACAGAATTGTCATCAAACAATTAGTTCTTTCAGGGAAGATTCACCGCTGGTGTAACTGCAGTGATTCACGCGGTGATACGCTGGCTGAAACAACCTGGAAATGTACCCTTCCAGTCTGATAGCTCTTACTTTTGAGGGGATATTTTGCTGTCCTTTTATGTACCTCGTTACAGCCCATGCTATCTGACTTGTATCCTCCACGTCATGGCATTATCGTACTGCCAGCTTCTGAGACAGAGACTCCTCGTCTCAAAATGCTCACCAGTTCAAAACTCTGCTTCTCTGGGAGAAGCAAACTAAATTACCAGCAACGAGAATGAACTGCGTAAGAGGAGCTGGCCTTTTGTTCCTCTGCTGACGGTTATATTCTGATAAGTAATATGTCAGGAATAATTAGACAGTTTGGCTTATTTCCCACCAGATTTTTTTCCCCCCAGTAAAATACAGTATAAGGCAATCCATAAGAAACAGACATTTCAGACAGAACTATTTTACCAAGATGCATGAGGCAGAGAGGTCTTTTATAGTGCTGAATGCAGCTCTAAATGTAAACATTGTTTACATTTGAATGTGAACGCTCACAGAAGTGAAATATCAGAAAGGTGTGATTTGTCTCCTGTGGATCTCCTGAGATTTCTGTGACTGGCATTTCTCCCTGGGGTAATTTATAAACTAATATTCCCCATTGTGAGAATATTGGCAGGCTTGAGGGAAGAATAGCTCCAATTTTCACTCTAACATGGCTGGCTCACATCCAGAAATTGCAGAAAGAATTTGCCATAAAAATGAGATGAAAGGGAAATTCTTACATATATAGTGTTAATGACACTATGCAAAAAAAAGGCACATTTTGAGCAAAGGTATATAAAGACATCACACAGATAAATAAAGGTGCATAATATGCATTAGCAAGGGCAAATTTTTTAGATTACAAGCAAATATAACCTGTAGGTTGTACAAAAAATATAAAGAAAATTATATAAATGAGAAGAACAGCTTGCTAAACCACAACACTAAGTGGACACTGGAAGCTGCCAATATATATATTTCTAATATTGGAAATTTTGATCTAGGTCAAAGGTTTCACAAGCTACATGAATCAACAGATATAATAGGTTTGAAGATGTACACTGAACCTCTTTGGAACTTCTTAAAATAGAGTAACTGCTGAAAGAAGATACAGTAGCGTTGCTGGCTGCCTAGACACCGTTCTATTTTAATAAGTGTCATGGATGCTTTGGGGCATATAAAAAAATAAATGGCGGTAAGTAGGTAGGAAGCCAAGCCTCTGTGACTTCCAGCAGAATTGCAATGCAAATAAACTCCAGTGAAGTCTTTCACAACCTCTCCAGGGTTATCTCTACACCATTGTTTCCAGTCAACAATTTATAAGCTTGGATTTGCTGATTATCCTTGTCTGGACAATAGACTCCAGCTGCTAATGCTTTATATAATGTCAGACTTTGACAAGTGATTAACAGACTAAACTAACTAATTTCACCTTTATGAAGGTCCTGCAGTAAGTTTGCTTTAAAAGGTTTAATTTTCTTCTATCGGTTTTACCTCTCTGCATTTTCACTGACTTCAGTGAAGTTGAATACCATTTATTATGGTATACGTGAGAAAAGCAAATTAGGACCAAGGGATTTAAACTGCAGGCAAAAATACCCTTCCAAAATCCTGAGCAGGTTTGGTTTCAAAATAAATCCTCAAGAATGAGGGGAAAAAAGACAATGTATCAGGCATTGTGCCTGTCTTCTGCCCTCCCACTCTTGTCCCATTGCCTCACATTAAAAAAAATTCAAAAATGATTTAATATTTCAAATAACACAAGTATATTTAGCCATTTACATTCAAGGACTAGACTTGGTTGCCAAATTGTATCTATGCTTAATTAGTATTTTCCTATTATTTTAACTCTACGAAATTATTTTTTAAAATTGTCAAATTGTCTACATAATGGACAATCGATAAATAATTTACACATTACACCAACCACTTGAAACTCTTAGTGTATGTCTAAGTGCATGTGGAAGAGACTTCGTACAAGATGAATGCACTAAGCATATCAGAGAAAATGTATACTCAAGAAGAAATCTTTAGATAATAATGAGATGTGATAAAGACGTTCAAAACCCCTTGTGTGTTCACACTAACATTGATTTGGTTTTATTTAGGAGATTGTGAATCAGTGACACTCTGGAGAAGAGTTAAACACGTGGACAGAACTTCTTTGAGGAACATTTTGTTTCCAGCTATGCACATGAAAGGTATTTTATGAGAAGAAAGTTGCTGTAGTCACAGCCTAGCAAAGCAAACTTACTAATTAACTGCAGTCTGCACCACTTGCACTTAGCTACGTGCACTGGCTGACAACACAGCATTCAGTGCTGGTTTGCAAACAAATTTAAATATTCAGTGCACAGCTTCTGGGAAAGAGGCCATCTTTCTTCATGCTGTAGCTCTGGGATGTAACATTTATTAGTGACTTATGCTTATTTCTACTGGCTTTGTGATGCCAGGAGAGTTAGCAGCATTTTGAATCCTCTAAGTGTGCATATATATATATATGCACAGTAGGAATGGGGAAGTGAAAGAACTACCTTGAGGGATGTAGCAGAGGGAGGAATGTGAAGAGATGCCTGTGCAATGTTGGTTGGCAGTACAGCTGTCTGGAAAAAAAAAAATCTGTTTTGTGGCAAACACAGGGTTTTTAAAATCTCTTTACGCTCTGTGTTGGAATGAAAATTATTTCTATTTAAAAAGTTCACCAAAAATAAATAAAAGCAAAGACTATCCCCACTCTAAGTATCTAATAACCAGCCTCAATATCTTTCAATCTTCTCTCTGTCTTCTTCCACCACTTGGCCATTCCTTTTCTGCCAGGCTCAAAAACTTGCCACTCTGCTGATCCAACTCCCCTCCGATGTCCTTTTTTCCTACCCTCCAAAGCAAATGATGCCTTAATTTTTGTTGGCCCCACAGCCTGAGGAAGAGTTGCATTTAATCCAAAAGGGAAATGTTGAAAGCTTTTGTTGAACTGTTCGTTGTGAACTCTTGGAGATGACTGGTATTAGTTTTATGCTGCATACTGCATCGAAGGTTCATGCAAGCAAAAGCGAGCAAAAGGATCCTTCTTCATGCAAATAAATTTTTTTTTTGCCCTCCTAAAACACTGCTCCTCAAGCAATTTCCTTCTCAACCTGTAAAACACCTAGAATAGTGACTCCAGCTTGATAGAAAACATTAAATATATGTGAAAGCAAAGGAAGAAAGAATAACCCTAGGTTAGGAAGAGCAAGGCTGAAGTATACACACTTCTTTAGAAATCTGACCTTATTACTGGATGAATAGTGTTCATCCCCAGGGATTGCCATATCTTAAACCTCTGGACAATGAACAGAAATAATTTATAGACTCATAGCCTCTTTACTAGTTAAGATCAAGTTTCCAGAAATTTTCCATGGCTGACCTAAAGTCATCAATTTGCAGCTTCTACTTCATGAAATTCATTGTGATTCCTCTTATGTGTGTGCCCTTTCCTGCAAGCATGCTCCAGCTGGTTTACACTAGCCATGACTGAATTCATGCTTTCTAATAAAATTTGTGAAGGAGTATGCTATGATGCTACAATGTACTTGAAGTGATAAATGAAGTGAGCCTTACAGCGTATAAACTTCAAGATGATACGCTGTGTGTCTATAAATGTTAGGTACCATTATATGCTCTTCTAGGCCATGGAGACCATTTCTGCTCTTTGGTGTCTAATACAATTTGGCTCTAATTTCCTCTACAGAAGGGATAAAACTGGAAGCACCTCCTACCTCCACCTCTTACACCTCTTAGAAGCATTTGATGTATGAGTTAATTTATTCTGTCTCATAATTAATCATTTTCTCTCTCATTGTAAAAATGTACAATGTCATTTACATTGCCTGTGTTCATTTTACCATCAATATCGTAAGTGACATTTCCTGTAATTAAGTAGAAATATTACATTAAACAATTAAGATACGCATATAACAGAAGTGAGAAGTGAAACAGAACCAATTTGCTGTAAACACGCCAGTGCCCACCAAGATGTTAACTTCTGTAATCCACACTTGAAGCTGCACAACAAGGCAAAGAAATACACATAATTGGCATTGCTGGCAATTTGGGAGTTTTAGGTGCCCACCTTGAATCAACTTTAAAAAGCCACATGATTTTGAGGATGAGAGTTTCAGCAAAAATCACTACTGTCAGACCACGTTGTTATTTATGCTGTCCATGTACTTATAGCACAAAGAGGAGTTTCATGATGCTACTTCTGCTCTGTTGTGGTCATTATGGATTTCATCAAGACCATCATCCTTCTATATTCTGTTTAGAATGATGGTAATAAAGATGAAAGATAGCCAAGAAGTGCAGGAACTACTCTATGAAGATCCTTGATTTGAAAGTACTATAAAAATTTCATCTTAGAGAAAGAATATTAAAATCAATAAAAAGGGGTGAAAGAACAGAAACATACTCAATGATAGGGTCACTAATGCTGAAAAATGCTGCAATGAAAAGATGTAATCATCAAGAGGGTTTATTCTGGTTAATTAAAAAAAAAAAACACAACAAAAAGCAAATAAAGAACTGATGTCTCTTTTTACCTCCTTTTTCCTTTTTTAACACAGATCAAAGAAATCTCTCAAATGCACAGTCTGTTGAACTAGTAATATACTACACAACGCTACCAAGAGGTGGTATACTGAATGTCCAATCTATACCTTTTAAAGGATATTAGACAGATACGTAAAAGAAGTGGAACTATCATATTAGGTTAGACCTACAGAAGAAAAAACTCTGGCTCTATCTAAGCATGTCTTTGAGACTGGTCATCACCAGATAACTGAGAAGATGGCAGAAGACCCTTCTATCAAACATATAATTTGTCCTTTCTGTCAGATATCATCTGCTTTTGTACAGCAGCACTAGTCTCATTTAGGTTATGTTGAGCCCTGGAGCACAAGGTTTAATGGCCATTTCAATAAGTATTATTACATTGCTTGCATACATTTGTTATAACTCCAGGTACCACTGTTATCCATAGGAATATTCAGTCTCACTGGGAATCTTCATTGGTCTCATTTACTCTGAGAATGAATTCTATTCCCTAATTACACACTGTAGAAAAAGTGTTTCCTAATAATGGTTTCCAGCTTCCTTTTCATTTTCCTTGTTGTCATACTATTTATCAGAGAAAAGGGACATTCTCATTCTTCTATTTAAATAGCACTCATCGTTTCACATTCTTTTGATATGTTTGCTCTTATTCCTCTCCTTTATAAATCAAACCATTTAATCTTTTCAAACTCTCCCCTTGAAAGTTTTTTCTTGTTTGTGATCACTCTCATTATCTTTCTCTGAACACACTGTAATATATGATATACAAATTCAAGTCTTGATTCTGCAAGATCCTTACCACTGCTTGTGACCCACCAGTTACTTAATTTCAAGCATAAAAATATTCCCTTTGCTCTCAGTGGGACTTTTTGTATAATTAAATAAATGTTGAAGATGTTGCTGGTTGATGTTGCCAGATAACATGTTTCTGCCTACAACCAAAAAAACACATGCAGTTTTATTAGTCACCCTAGAAGGACAATCTGTGTAGCTATTGATTTCAGCCACATACTCACATGCTTAAAAATAAGCCCACAGTTAAGCCTTTGCTTCTTCAGATTAATGCCAATCTGCATATGTTTGTTCCCAGAAGACCACACACTTACTACATGAACACACTATGACAACAATCTGCATGGAAACAAAGTGATATGGGGGGGG